>VRLP01006489.1:0-28132 GCA_009660295.1 Lophius piscatorius
CATTCATACAGTGATGATAGAGGTTGTCATGCCATGTCAAGGCGCCACATGCTCATCAGGAGCAGTAACCATTCACGCCATCATTCACGCACCAATGGAACAGCCATTGGGAACACATGGAGTTCAGTATCTTGCTCAAGGACACTTCGACATGTGGACCACAGTGGCTTGGGTTTGAAACACCGACCTTCAGATAAGTGGACAACCGCTCCACCAACTGAGCCACCATAGCTCAGTTGATAGAGCTGCCTTACGGGAAATGCACATGTGCCCTGCAGGTGATACAACCATATCACCAAAGTGATATGGTTGTATTTCTTGTTTTCTTTGTTTTTGTGAAGACTCTGACAGGGTTTTTCTGACTAAGTTGGAAGTGTTAAGGATTTATTTAAATTTTATATTGAACAGACCGTTATAATTACATTGTAATAACAATACAATTATTGTCGGGATATTAGTTCTCTCATCCCATTAAAGACTGATTCATCTACTGGCCAGGACATAAACACACACTGATGTAGCGAACACACAACCATGCACCAATAAACCTTTGTACTTTAGAAACAGGATTGGCATTTCTATGTTATTGTATTATATATTTTTTTTTACAAGAATTAGTATTTTTATTTTCCACTATAGCCACACATACACTCTTTGGGATTTTACTACGATATTATTATATTATTGATATTAATATTTCTGCATTATCAATGAATTGAATCAGGAATGAATTGTTCTCTTCCACATGAATCATCTATCCACCTATCCATCCATACTTCTTTGGCCGCTCTGGGATGTAAAAAAAACAACAAGCTTTGATTATAACAATATTTGTCATTAACTTATGATTAACTGTCATAAGTAAACCAAGTTACCCATTTGATAGGATTATTTCAGTTGAACATATATTGTTGTTGTTTTTGTTGTGGTAGTAGTGGTATTAGCAGTATGCATGATTTTAGACAATAATAACCACTACAACTATTACTGATCTCATCTAAACTAATGATTGTTTCTGTAATTATTATCTAATTATTACGCGTACTACCACTACCATCGCAACAACTACTACTACTAATTATTGTTGTTATTATTACTACTATTCTATTATACTATTCTAGCACTTTGAGATTTGATCCAAATGTTAAGTGCATTATAAATTAAATGTATTATTATTATTATTATTACTATTGACTGATTGTTTTCAGTGGGGAATCCCTCACAGATGTCTCTGCAAAATATTAAATGTTATTTTTTTGTTGTAATTATTGTTATCTGATTACTTTGCACACTACTACTACTCATTGATGATAATAATCAGAAAAGATCATTGATCAATAAATATATTTTACAATGAAATTGATGACGTGATAACTATTTAGCTGTATGTATATGTTATTATTTACAATAATTATAAGAATAATAGTACTGATAATAATAATTATAATCAACGTTATTATAACTACTATTGTCTGATTTTGTTTCCGTTTGCTTTATTGAGACGCCTCAGTTACTCTTTCAATTTCCCTGTTGGCCAATGAGCTTCAAGGATCGACTGCAGTAATGAATCCACTACATCTCTCACGTTCCCGGCATGCATTGTGGAGCGAGAGAGAGAGAGAGAGAGAGAGTTAGAGAGAGAGAGAAAGAGAGATAGCGAGAGAGAGCGAGAGAGAGAGAGGGTGGGAGGGCTTGTCTGGGAGGCTGAGGAGGACTGTGGACCAGAGAGCAGAAGAAGAGCCAGTAGTATCAACATCATCACCATCATTATCAGAAGAACAAGAGTACGAGCAAGAGGAAGAAGAAGAAGAAGAAGAGGAGGAGGAAGAGGACCACTCTCATCGCTGACCACCGCTCAGGTAAATAAGCTGCGCGTTTATTCCCACCATCATCCCCAACACATCTGGTCGCGTGGGTTTCCTGCTGCTTCCGGCTGTGTAAGGTGGAGAAAGACGCCCCTTCAGACATGGAGGCGCTTCTTCTCCGTCCTCCTGGCAGATAGAGATGTTCTGGCGGTCGGATGTGACGTGGTAGTCGGAGCTGTGAACGCAGGGAGGATGGTGGTGCTCCAGCAGGGAGTCCCTCTGCCGTCTCTCTGCAGCCCTCACTCACCCCACCGGAGGGGAGGAGGAGGAGGAGGAGGAGGAGGAGGAGAGGGAGGAGGAGGAAGGGGGAACCATTTAATCATTAAGAGGAGGTGGGGGATGGACGATAAAGTCAGTTTATGACGTGTGCATCATGTTCAGATTCATCTCAGACCGGTTAAAGCTGATATTTTACCTAAACTCTACCAGCCAGAAGATTACAACCACTTTTTTTTAATTGAAAAACCCATCTACAGAAATTGAACCCAGTCAGAACAGTTCTTTTACTTTCCCCCTACTGGTTGTTGTGGAAACAATCTATGAGGACCGAATTGTTGTGTCAACGTTTAAAAAAGATATTGTCAGCCAAATACTTGCCTATTTCAAAGATCGAGCGAGGAGCAAAATGTACAGTAACTAGGCAAACATATATTCTCCCTTTTAGCTCCTCAGCACTAAATGCTTCATCATGTTCACTAGCTAGTGTCCCACTGAGTCTCGCACTTCTTTTAGTACACTTTTATGTAGTATACTATACACCATAACATTAAAACCACCTGCTTAATATTGGGCAGACCCAACATTGAGCCACCTTTCTATCAAAAACAGCATTCATTTTTGCATTCAAACATGCAAAATGCATGTTTGTCCTAATGCAAAATTTTCTGACATAAGTATCCCATCCATGGACCGGTGTCATGGCAACGAGATAATCAATATTATTCTGTTCTTCATCGGTCAGTGGTTGTAATGCTATGGCTGACCGGTGTATATCATGGATAGAACATATTGGAATATTACATGGAACAATATTGTAAGCAAAGTATTGATCTTTTATTGGAAGAATTGCAAACATGAATTCATATTTTTACTCCTAATAATATAATAATATGAATAGCTATTTTTATCCACTAGATGGGGCTAGGGGGTCAGGGGCCGTAGATCCAGCACTGATTTTTAGGGCATACGCAACTAAAAACTACTTCAGACAGTCAATTCTAGTGAGAGCGGTAACAGAAAAGTAAATGACACAGAAAAATCAATGAGCTTAGAGATGATTAAATGCTCTAAAGAGGTTTTAAATTTGGCAAATCTACCATGGCAAAGCTGTTACTCGCCCTACTCAGCCTCTGACTGGCTAGACACGTTGATGATGTTCCTCACGTAGTCAACATTTGTTCTTCTGTTTGTGGCACTTAGATGTGTGAGCTACACTTGCAGTAATAATGATTTAATCGCAGCCGTAGCTAGCAGAGGAGCCTACCATCTGACAATGTCATACACATTTGTAATTACAGGTGTTTGAAAAGGTGAATTTTCTTATTATCATCCACATAAAAGTGAAAAAAGAGGATGTAGTCCATACTAGCATCACCAACCTTGATGTGTATTTTAGGCATGATGCATAGCAGCGCCTTTTGATATGATAAACTTTCTACAAAATTGAATTTATTTTCACTTCCATGAAGAATTGATTTTTAAGGTACTCAAACATTTATATAGTCATATTATGAACTTTCTAAAAATTATGCTATTGTTATTTTAAGGTTATTTTGTAGGTTGAACATCCTCCACTAGGATCACTAGAGGGATAGAGGATATGTTTTAAACTGATTTATTGGTTGTGCGGGATGTGGGAATGTGGATGTGGGGATGTTTCAGGGCGACGTGTCGTCTCTGAACGACTGTTGGTGAATATCTCAAGGCTGTAGCTGGATGGAAAACACTATTTGCTGCTGGGGGACGATGGAAACTATGACTCATTTAAGAGGGAAGATGTGGTAGAGAAGGTGAATAGAGTTGTTTATTGCGGCTCATGTGCACTCAATCATTCCTGAACACGTCTGATGAATCAACAGCTGTCTAACCATTGATCCTAGAAAGAGATCTGGCGCTCTGCAACGTCTTAGTCTAAAGTCTAAAATATGTAGGTAGGTCCTAAATACGCTGACATTCTTCACCGAAGCTAATATATACTCTTCTAAAATTAAAAGAGCATTTTAAACATTTTAAGAGACAAAGGAAACAGAAGAACACAAATGTGCCAAGCCGATCAGAGGTAGAGTAGGCCGGGTCTTGACATCGCCATAGTATGATCCGTAAACTTGTTTTAATGTCAGGGGAGCTGCACTATCAAATGTGGATTAAAGATAGATGCACGTCTTTCACCCATTCATTTCTGTGATCCATGTTTGCATCCATCCATCCATCTCCTGTAACCACTTATCTGAACAGGTTTTAACTTGGACCCTGGGGCCTTTCTCTTTGGGTTCTCTTTGGGTATTTCACCTTGATCCCACCTCCCAAAAACATGCAATATAGGTGAGTCTAAATTACCGAAAGTGTGATTGAAAGTGGGAATGGTTCTATGTCTCCACATGTTGACCCCGGGGTGAACTGGTGACCTCTCCCGGCTGTACCCAATCTCTTGCCCAATGTCAGCCGGGATAGGCTCCAGCTCCCCCATGACCCTCAATGGGATCCACTCCTCTTTTTTTCTTTAGCAAACCTCTGAACACAATGACAACAGTTTTTGTTTTGCCTATGAAGACGGAAAGCTCCCCCACTTCCCAAGATCTCACTAGATCATATTGCAGGATAAAATAAAGTCAATATGATTCATTTAAAGGCAAAAGGATGAAAATTTTTTTTTTATGTCCTGTTTATGACAAATGCTGCATCTTTGTTCTGGATTGAAGCTTGGCCGCATGATAGAGTGGTAATTAGCATCATCACATCACAGCAAGATGTTTCTTGGTTCTAATACCAAACCTGGGACCTTTCTGTACGGAGTTTGCATGTTCTCCATTTGTTGGTGTGTGTTCTCTCCGGGCATTCCAACTTCATCTCACAATCTAAATACATGCAGTCTGGACAAGTTGGTGAATCTAAAATGAGCCATTTTTATAGAGTATCCTTTAGTGATCACACACAGCCATACACAGTACAACATAGTGAAATTATGCCATGACCCATCCCTGACGGAGCAGTGGGCCGCCCCTTTGAAGCGCCTGGGGAGCTAGGGTTTCAGGTTTTGCTCCTGAAAAACCCTACGTCCGGTAGCCGGTTCAAATCACCTGGTTGGTTCAAATCCCAGACGCCAACCTACCCACTGAGCCTAACCCTAACCCTAACCCTTAAGTAGTTCTTAAGGACATGAAAATTAGAACTTTAATGTCTTAGCCAATAAGATTATTATTTTGTATAACTTAGACGCTTCAAATCAAACACAAAATTTAAAATTGTTTGGTCGAGTAAGTTTTTAAACACTAAAAAAAAATCTAACTTCTAAGATTATGTCCTGATTAAATTGTGTTTAGAGGAACATAGTCGGTTCTAATTAGATAAGCTCAACCTTTATTAGACTAATCAAATAGGACTTTCTCCATAGTAATGGTTTCCCCCAGGGCTCCGTCCTTGGCCCCTTACTCTTTAGCATGCTGCCACTGGTTCATATTATTAACAGCAAAGTGACACACATTTTGCAATAAGAAATAAAGACTCAAAATGCACTCAACCAGAGAGTTGAGCTGGACATTGAAGGTTGAGTATATCCAAGAGATATTTCTTTTCAGTGTATCAACTCTCTTACATATATTTTATGAACAGATATCCCGTTGGATCTACCAGAAAGGGTGGGATTTAGCCTCTGTATTTAGATTTAATTTAGTTTTAGAGACAAAGTTGTTCCTCTCTGCTCTTCTAACTGCTTTTTGAATTGGGAATATTCCGTAAGAAAAGCGCCATGTTACATTATTTGTACTTTTTAGTGTCTTTCTAACCATTAATCCTTTTTTTATTCAAACACCAATATTTGAAGTACTGTTGGAAACGTACCTTTCTGAGGCTTTCAGAGTGTTATAGTGATTTATTGTGATTTAGTCCTTCCTCCATATGCGATGGACTGCTGGAAGGCTATAGCTCAGCTCCGAATATTGATGATGGTGACGCCATACTGTCATATAAACACCGTGAAATCGGGAAATCAGAAGGCAGACATATCTCCTCTAAAACCAGATATTTATTTTGTGTACTGACAGATCTTCCTCACCATTACCATGAAAGGCCACTAATGATCCCTTCAATTCTGGTGAAATGATTCATCTCCAAATCCTCTCTGTAAATAATCAGTTCAGAGAGAAACATGTCCTGTGTGAGGAGGAGACTTGAGTGTTGATACATGTGTGCAGTAATGTGGGTGCGGGTTGGTTGTGAATGACACATTTAATCAGTCTGCTGCTGGTGCTGATTATATGGACTTTATAGAGACTATAGTCATATATCAGATATAAATGGTTGATGCATTTACTTAAAAAGGACTATATGTTTGTACATTAAATGTTTTCATGTTACTTCCAGTGCTAGTTTGTGTTTGTTTTAGTCCTTCGCTGTAACTGTGAGCGCTGGTTTGGTTGAGCATTGCTACTAGAGCAGCTTTAAAGTCGTCCCTCACTCAACACCAGACATCAGGCGTGGGTACTTGACGTGGGATCTATATCTTTTTTCTATAAAAGAGCAACAATTGTCGGTCACTTGGTAGAATGTTCAGATAAACATAAAAGAAGAATAATTGTAATCACAGTACCTCAGCTACACTACTGCTAACACACTTTGGTTAAGTCATTCGCTACTGCTATGAATATTAGCTGCCTCCGCCAAGGAAGGAGGTTATGTATTCACTTGTGTTTGGTTGTCCTTCTGTCTGTTAGCATAATTACAGAAAAAAATAATTGACGGATTTGCAAGACATTTTATCCAGATGTAAGTTTGGCATATCCGACAGATGATTACATTTTGACGTTATGTGTTTCCAAGAATTTACATTGTTACATTGTACAGTTTGGAGAAGTGATGTCACAATGTTACAAGGCACTCTCTTGAAACTCTGTCCATAATTGTTGATGCCTTTGTTCTTTTGATTCCTTTGAAGTTCCTTTAGAGGGGGGGCTCAGTGTGCTGAAATGAGACACTGAAGTGGAAGGCGCAGGAGACGACTGGTTACACAGTATTTCATACTACATAAGCATAGAGCTTATTGTGGTTGTCGGTAGATTTATAGGTTGGCAAAAGTCATAAATAGGAAGAAACCAACTAGGTTCAGAGGTGGGGTTGACCCGTGGCGGAGGTTTACGTTCTCTGAGTACATTTTATAGTTCGGTGGAATCCTTCGTTGCTACTACCAATGCTTGCCTGCCTAATTCACCGTGTCTTCAACCAGCGCTAGTTTGGTTGAAGTCCTTTGCTGCTATTAAGAGTTCTATTTTGCCTTATTCTTCATATCTTCAACCAGCGGTAGTTTCTAAACCCTGAGCTATCACGATTATAAAATTATAAATTAGTTAATTGTCATTTAAATAATTTAATTATCTCTCTTTTTGTTTAATCCTACAATCATAGTATAGGTCTAATCAGATTTTAATAATACAAACAAACATGAGGAAGAACATTCATTTATTGGCTGTTTTGGTAATGTATGTTTTACCTGGTAAGTAGTATTGAATTACTAGAATTACTGTGGGTGACGAAAAACAGTTACTTAACACCTTCCACCTTAGTAAAGAGCATATGCACAGATCGTGTTTATTGATGGTTACTGCAGAGTGCATTGCTTTCTATCGGACCAAGTCTATGCAATACAGTTATATTTAAATTTTCGGTCTCTCTCTCTCTTTCTCTCCCTCTCCCTCTCTCTCTCTCTCTCCCTCTCCCTCTCTCTCTCGCTCTCTCTCTCTCTCTCTATATATATATGTATTGTCTAGTTAGAGTCACAGTAAAGGTATTATTTCTTTAATGTATTGGCTTGTGCTCTCCTCAATTCGAATCGTCTCTGAATATTTGCCTTAACCAGTGAAAAATGTTTCGTCGTCCCCCCTCCTGATTCAATGTGTGTGTGGATACTAATGTGGCGTCTGCAGTGAGAAAGGTGGTGGGGTGCCTCTGCGGCGATTCAACTGTGACTCCTTGCCTCACTGGCTTGTCGCTGCTGCAGACACTGTGAGTGAGCTGAGACTGTGTGCCACTGAGCAATTCCTCTTACTGCTGTCGGAAAGGGTTCACTGTTCAAAGATGTTCCTCTGGCCGCGTACAAAGCAGCAAGATTCACAGACGAGTTTTTGCATCGTTGTTTTGTTAATGTAGATCTGCATGGTAAATCTTTGTTATTGTAAATTTGTCCCCATTAGCTTAATGACAGACATGTATGTCTTGACTGGTTTCGCTCATCCTGTTTGAAGAGCTCTGTAAAAACCGTCTATTTTTCTGCATGTTAGCGGTTTGACGTTAACGGCCTAAGCCTAATAGTGTCCCCACAAGCTGGCATTCTACATGTTGCATCAGCTAAATAAATAAATAACGCGGCCGTCTTCCATACAACCTCCCACAACAAACCAACCATCTTCTGCAGCCCATCCCATCGATGTTCTGTGAGGTTGAGGTCAGCTTACTGGGATGGCCATGGTAAATCTTTTGAAGGGTTTGTGGTATGACTTTGAAGTATGCTTCAGATCACTGTCCTGCTGGAAGGACCAACCACGGCCTACTAGAAGTTTCCTGACAAATGATAGTGGTATTTGGTATTTGATGGGACGCTGGAAGCATGTCTTTTAACAACATGTCCAACATGTAACCACATCAGATATCCACCACCATACTTTACAGTTGGTATGAGGTCCTTTTCCCTCTGACTTTCTTTCTTGCCACAACACCTCCTCACAGGGCAAGGGGTCAGTTTGCAGAGATGTCTTCTTCCTGGATGATTTTATGCATCTCAAGTCTCTTTAAACGTCTTAATTATTGATCTTACCGTTGAAGCTGGCATTAAGAACTGTTGAGAGATTTTCTCGTTTCCATAACCCGATTTGTGTAGCGCCCCAACTTTTCTACACACATCATCTGGTCTTCTGCATTGGGAAGAATGTCAAGGAGAATTAGGATTGTGTCACCTCATATTCATACCCCAGTAAGACAGGATGTTACTGTTCTGTTCCTAAGAATTACGACTCAAGCAGGTGAACCTAAAAATAAGTTAGTTGACTGGAAATATGCTTCAGCTACCTTTTAATCCCAGTATATCCCAGTGGTGGCAATGATTTTGGCACAGCTTTTTAGTGAAAATATTTATCTTATGATAAGAATATAATGTTTTGTTTAATTATTTTATGTGAATTACTTGAATGAAAGATCAAAGGTATAGACAATAAATCCATTTTTGCATCCCTTTCTGCAATTCTTTTTGCCAAAAATTCTGTAGGCCACCAACTAGGCAATCTCTTGTAAAAAAAAAACAGAACAAATACAAACACCAATGTGTAAAAAACATTTTGTTAGAGTTTGTGTGTAACAAAATGCACCTGCCAGCTTACACTATGTTCTTGTATTACAGGTTTGATACAGATCAATACGTATTTCATTAATTCAATCCTTGAGCCTTAATGTTGAGATGATTAATACGTGATGACAGTTTGAGAGAAGCCCTTTTTCAGCTTCTGAGTGCTCTCCATGATGAGTCACGATGTTAACATCACTGTTTTCTCAGAGAGGTAAGAGCAGAATGTTATTTGGGCTTCTGCGTGAAATGTAGGAACACAAGCAAAATAAGGAGTGGGCTGCTTCGCTACGAGGAACACTGTATTCTCATGGTGTAAAATGGATCATTGTTCTGAAAAGTACAATTTTATTAAGATGGCACCCATGGTTGACAAAGAATAGATGCAAGGACCATAAAAACAGTATCCTGGATAACTTTTAGATAAACCAGTCTGTGCTCATGTGTGTGTTAGATTAACATAGGTATCGGATTTGGGTTAACACTAATCAGACTTATCAGACTCAAAGATAGTTTTAGCTTTACACATATTGCATTGATGAGGTTGATTGGTGAAGCCAAACAAAATGCTGCATAGTTGTAAAGGACAAGTTCAGCCCCGAAAATGAAAATTCATTCATTGTCTACTTATCCCTATTCTGATAGAAAGTCAGGAAGCGGTCAGATCCACGCAGAACAGCATTACAGTCTTCTTCAAAACATGAAAATAAGATGAAAACGATGCATACGATGGGCCCGCAGTTCCTCTACAGTATAATTAACCTCCAGAGGTCCAAAAGCCTTAAACTGATTTGAAACGACATTATTTACACAATTATTTATGCCCCCAAGAATTCGGGAAACCTGAATGATCTAGCGGCGAGCTGGAAATGTCAGAGTTTCTTTCCTATCATGACTCGTAACAACAGTTATTAATCCCCATGGAACGTTCCCATACATTTTCCATAGTGTCCATATTTTCTAGCCCTCTGCACTTTATAGTTGATGGTTTAACACGGCTGTTCTGCAGACAGGACGCCTTTTGCTGTTGAGTATTTGTCCGGTGAGCTCAGCAAAGATGACAGTCACCAAGCAGGGAAGTAAGTAGATAAAAGAAAGATGGTGGCATGTTTTTTTTTTAACAATAAATGGGTGCAGCAGATAGATATGATGCCTGGGAGATATTAAAGTAATACTACCAAAACACCAACCGATACTGGACACTCTTACCGAACACACAGGACTCAGAGCGAGCTACCTCCTGTGGAAATTCTCATGGTGGATTCATATATTACTATGACAGCTCATTATCGCACTGAGTACTGCAGACCGTCATTGTTATATTCTCCAAACTAGAGTTTAGCTTTCATTTTCCACAAATGAAAGGGCAGCATAACTTTTTCATGCAACCTTCATTGTTTTGCATTGGGGATGAAGATCTTTGATCCCTCTCGCTTCTCTCTTTGTTCTAATGAAACAAGTAAATGTACATAGTATGACAACCTCCGAATATTATATCCTGGTAGACTGTTAAACCTGTAACTGCACCTCCAAAATAAGTTTCATTTATCATTATAAAAGCTGAAATCTGATGAGTCTGTTGTTATTTGTGGTCTTAATACATACTTTGGACATGCCAAGTAGTGAACAGGACTGGAACGCGATCAGAAGTGAATGGTTGATCCTAATAAATGGCCTCTTAATAATTAGTTGACTGCTTAATCAGATTCACAGAAAACACAACATTCACAGTCAGGATGTGAAAAAGGACGAGTAAAGCTCGAGAAATGAAAAACCAGCAGGGAGGAGATGCTTACTCCCTTCAAATTTGATATTTTTAAATATAAAAAATGGCATGTACTCAAAAACACGGCGTTTTGCTGTGGTTTTATCCTGCTTTCCGCCAACTCTTTATAATGATCTATAAATGTAGAGCAAAAGCTGTGATTCCTACTTACTATTGAGCCGACACCCTGCCGTTAGACTCTAAGTACTTTAAATATGGAATATGAAATATGATTTGACATTAAAGCCACATCCCTTTTATTACTCTTCGCACCCTGACAACCTGACAACTCATACCATAAAGGAATTTATGAAAAATCATAAACATGTGGAGAACCTATTTAATATTTTATTCTGTACTGAAGAAGCCTTACACCAATGTTTGTCAGCAGGTCAGCAGTAACAGGGCTGTGGTTCGTGGGGTTTCATCCTCGATTGCATCTGCTGCCCATAGAAGTGAGGAGCAACGCCTTTCAGGATTTAATAGCATCAGAGGAGCTCAGGAGCGGCGAGAAAACAGTTTATGGGGTGTTGAGAAAGTGTAGGATCTGTCAGTGGTGTAAAGATGCTGACTTTCAGCATGGCTCCTTATCTTCCCAATGGGATCAAATCTTTACAGCGAGGACTGAGATCGCAATCAGCGGCCCTGTTTGATGAAAAATCCATTTCTTGATGTTTGCCGTCATTCAGTCTATTTCTATCATTTTAAGATAACGTGACTAAGGCTCTGCTGGTGAGCTCCTGTCTTATCTCTGTGATGGTTGACACATATTCATGTTTCCCGGTAGGAAGCCACTCCACACACATTGAAGGCAACGAGCCATGCTAATAGTGTCCTACGCAAAACACTGAAACCCCAGACTCAAGTATTACATTTTTTTTGCAGTCATAAAATACTCAGGCTTAGATCCAAATCAACAATGAATTTGTGTTGCATAGACTGATAGAGAATCTAATTTTTTCCCCCATGGTGTTCTTTTAAATCTCAAAAAATAATACTCATCAGTGAGTAACACAGTTTCATCAGGTCCCATCTTCTGCTATTACCATTTAACCCTTTAATGTTCTGCTCAGCTGTTTGGTCGAGCACATTTTGAGCGACTTGACTGAACATGTTGATAATATGAGCCAGTTGAAGCATGGTTATGCAAAGAGTAAAGGGCCAATGACGGGCCCTGGGGGACACCACAGATCAAAGGAACCACCAAGGTCGAGCCATAAACCTTGGCTATAGCGTAAGTACTATTTGGATAGTACAAGGATATTGTTTGACATATTAAAGTATGGGAGGACTTTACTAAACAGAATTATTAATCAATCAATCAATCTTTATTTATAAAGCGCCAATTCACAACAACAGTTGTCTCAAGGTGCTTTATAATTATCTACAGAGACGCAACAAATTCTTAGGTGAGCAAGCACTTGGCGACAGTGGCGAGAAAAGACTGCCCTTTCCAGGCAGAAACCTCGAGCAGATCCAAGACTCAGGGTGGACGGTCTACTGCCCAGAGAGAGAGAGAAAGATAAAGAGAGAGAGAGGGGGGGTTCAGACGGGGGAAAAAGCAGCAAAGATATCAACTATAATCCACTTTCCTCCACTTCTCCAGTGTTGGGCCTCGGCAGCAGCAGGGATCCCAGGTTGATAATAACATTAATAGTAATGTAACAATTGTTTCTAAGGTGTTTGGGTCCCAGCACAATAACTTCAGTTTTATCGGAAGTTAATAAGAAGAGGTTGTTAAGAAGAGGTTGTTGGTCATTCAGGTATTAATGTCTTTGAGACACGGCTCTAAATTAGATAAGTGACTAGATTCACCTGGTTTCATTGATAAGTGCAATTATGTGTCGTCATAACAGTGAAAGTTTATGGAGTGTTTCCTCATAATGTTTCCTAAAGGGAGCAAATATAATGTGAATAATATTGGCCCAAGCACAGATCCCTGGGGAACTCCGTGGGTAACTTTACTTTGTATGGAGGATTCATTGTTAACGGATACATACTGAGATCTGCCACATAAATAGGACTTAAACCAATTTAATGCAGTGTCATTAATACCAATTAAGTTTTCAACTCTTTGTATTAGAATTTGGTGGTCAATAGTATCAAATGCAGCACTAAGATCTGGAAAAGACTAGAACAGAGGCCAGTCCCTCATCAGAAGCCTTTAAAAGGTCATTAGTAACTTTGACCAGTGCTGTTTCTGTACTATAGTGAACTCTAGCAAAATATATATATAATAAATTAGTGTAAGGAGATGTTTCTGGTTCTTGTTTACTCGTAAAAAGCAAAAAATCAAAAGAGATTTTATCAAGTTACATTATTGTGGCCAATTACGTAACTTGATACAACCCAAAAAGTCTTTCCATTAAAAACAAGTTTTTGAATGATACAAGTCAAAAAAGGCATTTTAAATAGTTAAAAACATTTTACCAAAAAGTTGAGATGATCTCATATAATTTGACCGTTTTTCATTCAATACAACATTTCATCATGAAATAATTCTGTTATTCAGTTTTTGTACTGTTATGTTAGAAACATGCTTGACTAAACAATTTAAATGTCTAAGATATAAAATCAATAAATGCTCCAAATATAATACTGTTATGTTTTCTTGGTGAGGACATTGAAGGGTTAATATAATATTGTGACAGGCTGTGACTCAGGAGGTAGAGCAATTGTCCACTATCTATAGAATCAAGGTACTGAACACCATTTTGTTCCTAGTATGCGTATGGATTGGTCAGCCCCTCACGTCTTGAATGAATGTTTGAATGGTGGATTTTGTTGTAAACCGCTTGTAGTGGTCGGTTAGACTAGGACAGTGCTCTCCTTGACCGATCCATTTCAATATCCAGTACACTGTTAATGTTGACATAGTCACAAGAACACACAGCTGAAAATGGTTTTCAAGAGCTTCATGATTCAGTCTTCTGTTAGCGGTATTAGGTCAAATCTACAGATATCAGCCCTTTAAAATATATAATATATATATAATTTTTCCCAGTATTCCATCTCTGACTCTCTCTGAAGAAAAAATGACAGTCCAGTTAAGTATTACAAGAGGAAAGGATTTTACGACTATAAGAAATCAAGTTATGGTGCTGTTGCTAACGACGATGCTTTAAACCCTCAGAGGTCAGGTTTACCGTGTTTCTTGCTGCAGCTTTCACTCCGCATAACAACTTCCTGATCGTGATTGTCTGACTACATTAACTTGTCAAGATGAATCATTTGCCCTACATCCTTTTCCTCCTGCTGGCTTCTGAGAGCCTCTTCCCGCTGTAACTACAGGAACACTGATGCAAACACATCCGCCTGACGCCTCGCTAACGAATGCCCTTTAATCTCAACCAGGCTTCATTTGAGGATGGCCTGATTTTAATCAAGTTTAAGGGTGTCTTGCTCCCGGCGCTGGCTTCCATGTGTTCTATGTGTGTTTCCTTTCCTCAGACGCTATCTGCTGCACAAAAAAATGAGTGGTAAATCATTGCTCCAGATTTGCATCACCACTGCTGTAACACTGAGTACAGCAGAGCCAGAGGATTCTGCCCCACCCTGCATGGTTAACTTAATCTGATGAACTCAGGTTCAGCAGAGTCACACTTTGGCTGTTTCTTTGTTTGTTGGGTGTCCTCACCTCTAACCTCTTAATTAGTGGGTATTGGGATGATTGAATGCCAGAACAAATGCCACAAAAACAAAGTTTTTATTCAGTATTCATTCCATTCCATCTTCATCCACTTATCTGGGGTCCGATCACAGTGGCAGCGGGCGAAGAAGGGTATAAAAGGGTGCCCCCCGCCAGCAAAACGTCCTAGCTCTTCCCCGGGGGATCCCGAGGCAATCCCATGCCAGATGAGATATATAGTACCCTCCACAGAGTTCTGGGTCGACCCCGGGGTCGACCCAAACCTCCCGGGGTCACATCCAAGTTAGATGTTTCTGGAAAATCTCCGGAGGAAGGCGTCTTTATCAAATTCCCGAACTACCTCATCAGGCTCCTTTTTGTCAAATATTTTCTTTACCAAGTATTCACTTGTCCTTTATCTCTGCTCATCAAACTCTTGACGGAGAGACGTCGCTCGTTAGGGACTTAATGCATTCACAGGATAGTCGCCGTGCCACCGGTCAACCCATGCATGTATTCAATCATCACAAAGGAGACTTTTTTTTTAACGTTTACAGAAGAAGTCGACGCGCACACACAGGTTTCACGTTAATGCAAGCTGAAGTTGAGGAGAACTACAATTTCATGAATTGAAGTAGGCATTATGAGGGAAAACAATAAGATGGGCATCCATGATGCGCTTACAGGGCAGCAATCCATAGAAAGAAATATTCCATAGAAAAAAAACTGACTGTCTTACAAAAAAAATCATAATTGAACAAACCCAGAAGTATAACCAGGGGATATAACGTAACACTTGAAATCAAAACAATTATCCACAAGTTGCGTAAAAGCTTCATAAACTTGTGTAGATCTGCAAAGATGGGGTAGAGAGACACATTTCCCATCACCCTGAAACTTTTTTTAAATACCATGTTTTTTTTAACTACAACATGATGTTAGGTTGAGACAAATAATCCGATTTTAACAAATATTTCAAATAAGATTTTTGCAAAACCGATCATTTCTCCATTCTTTCATCTCCTTTGCAGGATTTCTTCCCCATAACCTCTGACCTGACCGACCCACCGCCCCAGCACCATGAACTACCTCCGCCGGCGTCTGTCAGACAGCAGCTTTGTGGCCAATCTCCCCAATGGCTACATGATGGATCTGCAGAAGCCGACCCCGCCAGGATCGTCAACTTCCTCTCCTGCCTCCCCGGCCACAGAGAGACGACAGCCCCCGAGCATGCCGAGTCAAGGCTCAGGCTCGGGCTCGGCCGCTGGCTCGACCTCAGGCTCGACCTCAGGCTCGACCTCAGGCCCTGGGAGCTTCCTCAGCTCCTTCTCCAGCGTGGTGAAGAGCGCTCAGATGGCCCAGAGCGTCGCTGCTGCTGCACACGCCAAATCAGCAGCAACAGTCGCTGAAGGAGCCTCAGCAGGAAGCAGTCAGCCGCCTAAACCCGTCATACGCAAGCCCAAGGTCCTGCTGGTCATCGATGATCAGCACACAGACTGGTGAGTCGAATGTTTTTTTACGGTAACAAACTGTATGTGTGGTGGCGTTTCAATTAAATAAAGTGCGTTTACACATTTTGATAAATCTTAGGTTTCAACCGCTTGAGAAACTAGAATTAATGTACTTTCACTTTCACTTTAAAAGCCTGATATTTTTACCCAATCCGATCACAGCCACCATCACAGGTCAGATCACAGTCCTGTTCCGTCTGAACGCGCCGGGATAGGACGAATATTTGTTCAGGGCTCGGTCAAGTCAGGATAACCCCGAGTCGGGTTGGATCACGTTCTGATCATTCAATTAACTGCTGCGCCCATGCGGTTCTCCTCATCACCCACCTCGGACCCTGAGATTCCTCTCGACAGGGAGAAACTGTCTGCTCACAAACTAGAATGGGCGCCAACTCCGGACAGCATCATCGATCTCGCTCACTTCTCTCTACGGTAATGAAATGCTGTGTTGGTTATTGTGTTGAGAGCCATAGCGCAAAAATGTTCTGTTTTCTGTCCAGCAGAAACTAATATTGGATCCAATGACACATCATTATGATAATATTTGTAGGATGCAGCAAAATTATTAAAAACTCTAACAGAAATTAGGTAATTGTTGACTGATTGGTGAAGTTTTTATTAACCAGAGCCTTAGCTCAGTGCAGGGGCGGTCCTCAGAATTCTTTTAATGGGGTGGCCAGGGCCCAGGGGGGTAGATGGTAGATTGTAGATGGTAGATTGTGTTTGAAAGTGTGAATGATGGTGAAACTTTCTGGGGAAAGATGTTAAGGCTGCATTTTATGTTGGTGACAGATGGTGGCGTAGACCCCCCAACACTTCTCAGAGATGGCTGGACCAGTTTAACACAGATGGCTTCCTGTACTCCTCTCTCAATCTCGTTTGTCCTTGAGTCGAGATGGACCGCTGAGTCCATTCCTGATGCGCTGGCTCTCCTTATTGGGCCGTGTGCTTGAGGATTGAGGGTGGTTCTCCTCCAAATACAGATCTGAGTTCTCCTCGCTGCATTGACCTGCATAGACCATATTGCCCAGTTATCTTTTTGGGTGTTTTGTCTAAAGGTGCTGCTGGTATGGAAGTGAACCTAGATGTTGTGTTTGGAGTGTGACCGTTTCCCACAGACAGAAACAAAAACGTAGCAAAAAAACGTCTTTGCTTGAACGTAATGGCAAGACGCTGCATTGACTTAGCAGCAGTCGGTAGATGGATTGTTGTTCAACCCTCCTGCTAATATAAATAACTTTCACTTTTCTGTATTTTTTGACTTTCAACGGAGTCTGTTACACTGTTCCCCAGGTTTTCAGACTTTATGCTTGGTTTAACAACGTCTCTGTTGCAGCTCCACACTTTATACGTTGTACTCTCCATCCTCTCCATCCTCTCCTTCCTCTCCATCCTCTCCATCCTCTCCATCCTCTCCATCCTCTCCAGCCTCTCCAGCCTCTCCATCCTCTCCATCCTCTCCCTCCTCTCCATCCTCTCCATCCTCTCCCTCCTCTCCATCCTCTCCATCTTGAACTCTCTCCAATAAAGCAATTAAAGTGTAACATAATGATTTGAGATCACATTATGAGTATATGTTAAGTAATTGTCTATCAAATCAGTTAGCATATGAAGAATATTCTCTCTTTGAACTTCACTTGGCTTAGCTTTTTAGTTCTGTTAGCAGCAAAAACATTCAACCGGGTCAGTTTTTAAAACACATCATAATGGGCATGGTGGATTTGTGTATTTTTGGATAAGTATCTTCATGATTTTCTGTGCATTAATAAAAATTGTCATGGTAACAAGAGGAAGGTCGTTTGCTTTAGAGATGACAGAAGAATATAAACTTTAATAAGAAGAGATGCTTTCATCTCGGTGGCAGCGTAAACATGCATGTTAGAGGCTGATATCAGCCGTCTCCTGCTGCACATTGTGGAGGCACTGATTTCCAGAGTGGCGTGGGTGCCGCCACTTTATCATGTTTGTCCCTCTGAATCCATAAATCACCCATACATTCCATGAATGGTTATTCTGTTGCCTGAAAGTTGCCGATAAATCGACCTCAGCGATGGCTTTATTGGCTCTTTCTAGCCCTTTGAATGTATCTATAAAATTAAGTTGGTTATCTGAGGCTCTGCAGGGAGATCAGGTCAAAAAATGATCTCTAAATTAAAGCTCCCTGCTGACTGCTGTTTCGCAAGCACCAAGATTGCTCTTATATCTCTCAAAAAACAGCCGACATCTCTTCTTTAATCAGACTGCTTTATATCCCGACGGGGCCCGCTCTCCGTCTCACCCCGGTGTTTCAGAAATGAGTCATCAGAGGATCCTCCACGCACTGTGGCGTCCAGGATCACTCTGACTCTCAGGGGGGCTATCCTCGCTTCTTTGAGAACAGCAGGGTTTTTTATTCACATATTCAAGCTGCCTTACTTAAGCCGGGCGTCCACTGTACGGTTTGAGCTCGATTCACGCTTAAAAATGAGCCTCAGGACTGCCAGCCCGAATCCAAAATCAAACACTTCAATCACTAACGCTTGATTCGTACAGTGTGAGTTGAAATCAAACAGCTACTACTCTGAGGTCGTACAGTGTAAGCCCAGCTGTAGACAGAGAGACTTGAAGAGACTCTGTGGAGTTCTCTGTTGCTTTTTCAGTTCAAAAGCAAAGTAAATCTTGTTACAGCCCCTATTTGAAATAATAGGGCCCTTTGAGTGGATTGCTCAAACTGAAATCAGTTTACCCTCGGGAAGTTCAATAAAACGGTTGAGTTTAAATATATGGTCATTTCCACAATCATTATATTGTATTAAATTTCATTATACAGTAATATTCATTATACGATGCACCAGATGTGTAAAAGGGGCTGATGTTTAAAGTGCTTGCCTTATTTCTCAAGCCACATTTTTAGGTTTGTTGGCTGATTCCTTCAGTTGTTAGCAGGATTTTTATCAAAGCTAAATTTTTTTGTGGAAGCATAGATCATGTAATGAAATAATCCATTAATGTTTTTTACTTTGTACTGTGAAGATTTTAATAAAAGCATTGATTTATATCCCAGCACATTTTTTGGAATATTGGCTATGGATCTGCTCCAAAAGAAGAGTCTGTTTAGGCCCGTCACACAAAACACTGTGTAGAACCACTTGACTACTGTCACGGCGTCTTTCCTGGTCTTCTAAGAAATGGATCAGACAGCTGAAGACAAAGGGAGTGGATCATATCAGTCCAGTTGTGACGTCCTTACGCTGGTTTCCGGTCTCTCGGATAATTGATTTAAAAAATCCTGCTGGTGGTTTAGAAAGCACTAAACAGTTTAGGACCCAAATACTTCCTGAGCTTCTGCTACGTTATCTGTCCATCCCTCTGGATCAGGTCTGGTCCTTCTTATGGTCTCTTATTTGCTGCTGCCTTTTGTTATATTTTTATATCTTAACAAGGTTCTTATTTTTATCTTTGCTATACATTTGCTGTTAGGGAAATCACTTAATTACATGTGAGGTCCAAATGGCTTGAACTCATTAAACATTGGTTCAGATCTGAAACCAGAGATTGATCCAGGAATTTCTCTTCATCAACAATCATGTTTGTCAATATTTATGTCCTCTAAACATAAAAATGATGGGATATATTTGTCTGTATGACCTGCACAATGGGAGACTTTGGTTTAATGTTATGGCTGATTGGTAAAAACACTTAACGCTCATTTTATGGACCAATGTGAGAAAAAAATGTCTCTGTTTTATATTAAATCATTTAGTCATACGGCATTATGAACCCACCCACATAAGGCTCACAAGCCAGGTTACTTCTTGTGCCGGTCCCAAGCCCGGATGGATGGGGAGGGTTGTGACAGGAAGGGCATCCGACATAAAACTTACGCCAAATCAATATGCGGAACAAGATGATCCGCTGTGGCGACCCCTAAAGGGAACAGCCAAAAAGGAGGAAGAAGAAAAAGTTATACATCATTATTTAGGACGTTTTTTTCGATAATTCTCAGCATACAAGGTTTTGGTCATGATTGACTGATTACAATGAATCATTTGGAGTCTTTCAACCCTTTGAGAAATATCCCTGATGCCTTTAAAGAACTGAAAACAAATGACGACCCTCTCTGTAACTTACTGTGTCTACTCCCATGATAAGGCATGAAGCTCTGGGAGGAAATCACATCATGCTGGTTCTTACTCTGCTCGTGGGTTTGCCAAGTTCCTGGAGGAGAATGATGTCACTTTTCTGGACCGAGCAGCTCATGTCCTAAACCCACAAGATGACATCATCAGGAGATGGTGCCCATCCGTGATGACTGTTGTAATCAATGCCGACATAACTGGAGTATAATAATAATAATTCTTATTCATCACATTGTTTTAGATAGTAAATATATACAGGAATACATTGTGAAATTATTTCTCTGCATTTGAACCATCCCTGAGGGAGCGGTGGGTGGCCCCTTTGCTCAAGGACCCCACGGCACGAAGCACCAAGGGCTGGAACGACCACTTTACCCACTGAGCTAAAGACGCCCCATGTGATAAGTTCTCCAGTTGTGATTATAGGTAGATATTTATTGACATTTAATGACACAAAATATCAGATATTATCTGCCCAGGAATGAAACTACCCAAGGAATACTGCAGATAAACACTAAATACTCTTGAGTGTATTTTCCCAGCCTCCTTCGGAGAAAGTTACAGCTTTAACATTAATATACATCTACATAAACAACACATTTCGAAATCTTACGTTTGTCGGAATTGTATCCCAGAATTGTATCGTTTTCTTGCCACAGAGCGACACTACAGTTTTCCTCATGCTTGAATATTTCTGTGTGGAGGTGAAGTTGTGTGGCCAGCAGAGGGCGATGTGTGATTGCCTTTGAGCTTTACTTTTAATTCTCTCCCTGTGCTTGTTCAACATTTGCAGCCCATTTTTCAGATAATGTTGCAGATGATCTGTTAACAGTTGTGTTTGTATGGGATTGCAAATTCTGAATAACACACACCGACCGAGAAACTCTTTCTGAAAAAAAGTAATAGAGACAAATGTTTAGCTATATTTAGTCATTTTTAGTATTAATATTATAGTTTACTGTGACGCACGGGGAAGGGTGTAGCGTAAGTATAGCATTAGTCAAATGTTCAGAATAAAAGAGGTCAAAGGGTACGATTCTTAAGATGGGATGTTAGGCAAACATATGATGGGACATTAAAGAGACAGACGTTTCCCAGTTTTCTCATAACAACGGGATGTTAGTTATTGCATATGACCTAATGGACACATGAGCCGTTTAATCTAAAGAGAATTTCATGATCTCTTCCTGTCTCTACCCTTGCATCACAAAATTCCGTTTCTGCCAAATAGAAGCATTCAACAGATGAAATTGATTAGTTGATTATTAGTCGTTGTTAAAGTGGTTTAATAATGCATAATGGATAAAAACTGTGCTGAAGTAGTTGAAGCAGTAGACGGAGAAATGGAGCCAGAAATTTAGGATCTATTGTGTTTGTGTCCTACAATTATAAGAAATAGAGATGTTTCACTTTCACTCGTTAGCTACTGAAGGGCATTGATTATAATGTTGCACACTCTTTTCGGAAAACCTATCACCAATGCACATTAAATCTTACAATATAGAGTATCCTTGCATAGAAATTACGGACAAATAAGGCCTCATTTGGGAGTTTGTGAAATCAGACGGCGTCATCGTGCCTCGTCGTGATGGTGTCTCTTATTGGCAGTTGACGTACTTTAACCAACAATTTTTCAACAGCCTTCATTTCCGGATTCCGTCGCATGGTTGTGGCGTTAAAACTTCCTTTCTTTCACCTCGGGAGAACTGTCCCAAGCATCTCGTAAGATAGAAAGAAAGAAATGGTGGCACTGACAGTGAATACCAGTGCAAGTTAACAAATCACCTGCTTGAACCAATCGCATAACACTTTCCGTTTACCGATCTCCATTTGCCTTTAACCTTTTATACTTATGACCTTGCAGGCCAATCAAATGGCACTTCCTTTTCATCTATCTCCTCTTCTCCATTTACCTTTATGCTTTTATCCTCATATTAGGACATTGAATGCCAATTGCCCAGCACTTGTTATAAATTGCCTGATCTCCAGATTTTCTTCCTCTTGCTCTGAACTCTGAAACATTAACCGGAGTTGGAAACTGTGATTTGTCAACTTGCACTGGTTTTCATTCTAAGTGCCACCATTTTTTTTCATTGTATGTTCATTTCATACTTTGGTGGAAGGCAACAAACTGACACAAGAGGGAAGACGCGTCATCTATCCTCTGCAGCTACAATCCTACCGAACATAATCACTATCAAAATGCTAACCACTGAGCTCCTTCGTCTTGAGGAGGACATAGCAGTCTGAGTTTGCCTTCCTTAAGGTACTCACTGTGTTCCTACATGTGATCAGCCTCCCAATCCAAAGAAATTAATGACTGCAAGGAGGTTGATGTTTTTTTCGCAGACTTGCAATTTTCAGTTACCCAGAACAGAAATACCAGAGAAATGAAAAAAACCTAAATACATCTGTAGAAGAGTTGTGTAACACATGAACGGAGCAGGAGCTGCATAGTTCATATCATGCTTAATGAATGTAGGATATAAACGTCATAGTCATCTCACTTTTGTCACCTAGCATCAATAATGTCCAGTGCTGGTTCACTGGCATCTCGGCAAGTTTCCAAGTAGGAAAGCTCGACCTCAACTAAGAGGTGAAAATAACGAATACCTCTTTAGAATCTTAAGAAGTGACTCTAATCTGAGACCTTTCCAGTGGCTGTTTATTAGTTTGACATAGACACATTTCAGAGGCTACTACAAAAGCTTCAGGTAGAGTACGAAGCGGCAGCCTAACAGTTAAAGTTCAACCCCCCCGAGATAATCACTAACCGTAAAAAAAGTCAAATATTTGGCTGCCGCTTCGGTACCTTGCGTGTGTCGTGTTGTTTGCTTTCTCAATCATACCGGTTGCTTTGAGGAACATGTGAAGCCTGCCATGTGGAACAATGACTCTTATTGTTTGTTAATGGAACACAAAAATAAGATTTATGAACTATCACAATAGAATTTTCAACCCAATGCCAGTTCGGTTATTGACTTGTAGTTCTCAGTGATTCAATCTGGTTTTTATTATTTAAGCCGCCCTGTGGTTCTATTTGAATCTTTCAGCATTTTTCTTATTTTTTTAATTAACACACATGTGTTTTACTGCATGTCCTTAACTCAACATCAATTTTTATTACATTTAAATATTATTCCAGGGTCACTGGTTCATCCCAGGCCATAGCACCCAATAAAACGGTGTTAAGGCTCAAACATGCTGTTAAAGACGGATCCAGATCTGGATGAAGCTTTGGTTTTAATTTGGGCCATATTCGTGTATTTCCCTGAAAGCTTATGGATATGGATGAAATGGTTGAAAGGGAGCAGTACCCCCCAAAATGTTGAGGTTCATTGAAGCCATAATCCAAAAAAGACAAAATAGCAATGGATGAGAAAAAGAAAATGTGAAATATCTGTCCATAAGTCACAAAGTATTTAATAGGCTCATAGACCGTCACTTTACACCTTACTCTATTAGGTAAATTATGTCACAGCTTCCTTTACATTATCATCGTTCTTGTTGTGGAAACGTTTGACCTTTCAATGCCATCTTGTGGTTTCGTCAGTGTCGACGTTTGATTTGATCCTACATGAATTTTACAGTAAATGAGCCCCTACTCTTCAACTTTACCAAATATTTGATGATAATTCACTCACAAAGAACTTTACCACCACTTTCTGTTGATTTTGAAGCTGTAGCTTGTTTGTTGTAAATGTGGATTTTCTTTCAGACATATTATCCTTTCAATCAGGAGGTGCAGGAGATGAATGTTTATTCCAACGGACGATACGTGATCATTTTTTTGTCAGAAAGTTTTTGTTGCTCGGACTCTTCAGGCAAACTGTGATTGAAGGGTATCTGTTCTCAACAGCAGCAGGAGTGTGGATAATGGTGGTGGATGACTCTGCATAGACTGCCAAATGATGAAGTTTATGCATCTGCAAGGACTGGGTGGAGAAAGGGAGGGTGGATGTTTGCGTGAACCTGCAGCATAGAGGAACTAACTGAGTGGAGATAATCATTTTGATAGGATAGTATGATGGGCTAAATATGAATCTGTGGCACGTTGATATCAATACCAGTTGTTACGTCTCAGGAACAAACACAACCTCATTTCTGCCTGTGTCAGAGCTTGATTGAAATAGAATGTGATGCATGGATCAATAATGGATACTTCTTGACTCTGACATCATCATCTTGAATCAGTTGCTATAGTTTTCAAACTGCCACAAATGCATGCAGCCATGATCCTCCAGATCTCTGAAAACAAAGAATACAGGTATAGAGCTGACCTTTTGTTTTCCCGTGATAAGGACTTAATTATCTCATTATCTCTTGAAATGACGACACTAAATCAGTACTTTCCAACATAACTGCTCTTGAATTCCACAGAATCCTGAAGCGTTAGAAAGATGTTTTGTTTGACATTCTAACGCAAAGTAAAATGTTAAAGTCACATGATGAATGTTGATATATGCAGTGGAGGCAAATGTGTTAGGAAAACGTTATCTAAGTTTTATCAGTGTCATTAACCTTCATTTGAACTTGTGCTATTATGTGGGGCATGTTGCTAGTCAGACAGTGCGGTCTCTCTGAAAGGCATGGTGAAGGTATCACATTGTGAGGCGAGGGTGTCCGTCCATCCATCGCTCCCTGCCTCGGGCTTGAATTTCCTCTTGGGCATTCCAGCAGAGAGTCTGAGGTCTCTGAGGAAACGCTGCTCTGTCCTGACAGGCATGGCCTCCACCAGTGACTGATGCATAATGGCAGTACACAACACAGAGGCAAAGACTCCAAGAGCATCACCGCCACTACCACAATCCCTCCTTTTCTGTCTCTGTCTCTCCCTCTTGCTCGCCCCCTCCCTCAGGCTGATAGGTTAGACGTTTTGCCAAAAAACTGTCAGTCTGTTTGCGCTGTGCTCCAATGATACAAGCATCCGATTGCTCAATTCCGCGCCGCTGTGACAAAGTGTTTACAACCTAATGTGGATTGCAGAGTGCGATGAGACCATCTTTTTTACCCTGTACAATAAGAAGAGAATCGTAACTTCATGGACATCTGAAGTGCAAAAGAAAGCCAAAGACTTTCATTGGCATTTTCTAATCTATCCTGTACCTCATGAAGAGGAGGAACATTGACAGACAGTACAAAATAGCAAAACTACTTCACTAAGTACTTCAAAAGTCAAGACGGTAATATATTTATATAATTGTTTGGAGTCTGAGGTCTTTCAAATTTTATAAAGTGTACAAAAGGAATAATTAGCATTACCTCCTTCACACTCAGATTTTCGGATCGACTATATAACTCTACGCTTACGGTGTAAATTTGTCTATCGACACCAACCAAAACTGGCAGAGGTCTTCAAGAAGGTGATTTCCATAGAAGTTGACAGTGAGTTGACTCTAAATTGAATTGGTGTGTGTCTCTATGTGTCGGCCCTGTAATGAACTGGTGAATTGTCCAGGATGTACACTCCACCTCTCACCAAATGTCAGCTGGGATAGACTCTAGACACCCGCAACACTTAATGAGTATTTAAAGAAAATGGATGAGTGAATGGATTTTTCTTATTGACTCCCTTGGTTTTCCCCTCAATGTCATTGTTTTTCTGATGATCTGTTTTGCCCTTTAATTGCCTTTGTATTATGTTTTCACATCTTTTTGTACCTCCGGTTCTAGTTTGGTCAATGTCTTCTCTTCTGTGCTCCTTCTCCCTTTTCTGTGCTTGTCTCTTGTCCTACACTGATTGTCTTCTAATTTCACCTGCCACATGTTTTTTTAATTGCTGTTTTGAAGTTGGTTTTCTTGGTTTTGGACCCATCCCTCTATTTGCAGATTTGTCTGGGCCTGCTGTTTTGGATAGTTTTGGCTCGTTTGGAATTATGTTATGGTTTTAACCCTTGCCTAGTATATAGCTTCAGCTGGTTGATCAAAAGATCTTTTCAAATGAACTCTCCAAAGTCATGCACAGATGTTGATGAAACTGCAAGAAATAGCACATATTCACACATGAAAAGCATGTTGAAGATGATATTTTTGGCTTCTTAGGGTCTTAACAACACTCAGGAGCAAGTATAACATAAGCGAAAGATGCACTTGGTTTTATGTTCAAGCATTTTCTTACGGTGTGGGGTTTCACCAATTAAATCTAGACAGATTGTGTGCCATATGTATGAAGCTATTCTCAAAAATAAAATGTCTCTACACCTTATCTTTGGCCTATTCCCCTGTATTCTAGCCATTATCAATTCCAAGCCCAATTTTAGTCTGATGAGAGCACAGACAGAAGGCCTGAGGTATAAGCGAAGTAAGCAGCTGCTTAGGGCCCCCACAGCCATCGGAGGGCGCCAAAGAGCACTTGAAGTCTTCCACAAGAGAGCTGGATTATTGTTTAATATATTGTTAAAACCACAGCCCTTTTGGGTTTTTTTTAAAACTTATTTTACTAAATGATTGGTACAGCATCCATGTCACTTTATTGATTTACAATGCTATCATCCGCAGTTTTTATCCCTCAATAGAAAACATAATCCACAAATAGACCATACAACAATCTTGCTGTGAGGTAAAATTTCACACCACCATACTAGTTCTAGTTGTTGTTGAAAAGACTGAGCCAAAGATGTGTGCGGAGGTTCATGGTATTTTTATATCATAGATGAATCACAAAAAGCACGTTTACTGAGAAACTACTGCTACTGAGACTACAAATAAAACTTCTAATAACTTGAAGGATCTATCACTCACAATGATAATCCCAGAGAGAATTAGATAATTATCCATGTACTGTGCTGGGCTAAATTCACTGATCTAATTGTCTTATTTTTCATCTTTTTTTTTAACAATTCAACACTGAAGTGCTTTTTAAAGATCAAAACCAGTGCTAACAAAACTATTTATTAAAATCCTCCCCCTTGTTGGAAATCTGTAATTTTGTTTAATCACTTTTTTTCCTTTATTTGAAAATACATCAACTTGACACTTTTAAAAAAAAATTAGGAACACTTTTTGCAATCTTACATATCAAAATTTAATCTTTGCTGATTATTTTTTGCATCAAGAACATAAATCAATATTTCCCTGATTTGTTTTGTATCAATTTATTCAGAATATCTTGTAGGACATGTTATTAAGGCATTAGAACTAAATAAATGGACTAAGACTTGCAATGGAATTAAAGTATCTGAACGACTTGATTTCGAGTGATGGGAAAATGGGCCGTTAGACGGACTGAGAGTTCGGTGCGTCTCCAGCAGTAAGCATGTAATTGTGTTTCTGTCGTGCTGAAGAGCGCGCTGAGTCGCATGACAACTGTGTCTGCGTTCCAACCCTCACTTAAGTAATCACTGGAAGAATCAGATCAAGAATACAAGCGGCTGAAATGAGCTTCCTGGAGCTAGCTGGAGGGAATATATATATATATATATATATATATATATATATATATATATATATATATATATATTATGTTAAACACTTTGCTACAAGGATCCTGATGAGAGTTCGTAAACCCCCGTTCTTCATTCCCTTCATTGGCTTCCCCTCTCCACCAGGATTGATTATAAGGTCTCTCTCCTCACTCACCAGTGCATCCATGGTAACGCACCCCCCTACCTTAAAGAACTACTCACCCCACTGACCTCAACACGATCCCTCCGTTCTACCCACTCATACCGCCTCCTCCTTCCCCGGACTAAGCTCAGCACCA
>VRLP01006490.1:0-28130 GCA_009660295.1 Lophius piscatorius
GGGCATTCCACAGACGAGGGGCAGCAGAACAGAAGGCCCGATCACCCATGGTGCTGAGCTTAGTCCGGGGAAGGAGGAGGCGGTATGAGTGGGTAGAACGGAGTCGCATATAGTGATTGGCTATATGCAACTCTGGAAGGATATGCACTTATCCGCTGAGCGGGTGCAATCCGTGGGTTTTACAATGCGGTCTCTGATGTGTCACACACATCACATTTTATCGATTATTTAGTTACGTAAACAGACTATGGTTACAAACAATGCAGTCACCCCGGCGCTGTTTTCTGTTTCGAATGATTCCAGCTAAATCAGCGCATTTCATTCAGACACCGAGGTTTATTTTACCTGCTTAAAATCAGACACCATAATTTGACACGCATCTGTCAACAAAGACTTCATCAGGAGAAACGCAAAACATGCTTAGTTTACTTACTAAATGCATTTTCACTCTCTGGCGTCGTCGACTTGAAACGTAAGCAGATAAATCGCTCGCATATGGAGGCAATGTTTACAACACTGGGTCAGAACGGCTTTCACGATATTGACAGCGTCATCTCTTTATAATCATAATCTCACCCGCACACCCTGCCAGTTTGCGTGTATCTGCCTGACAGACTCTGCCCACCCTGAGATTATTCCCGAACGAGCGAGAGTCCCGGAGAAATAAACCCCTTCAGGATTTCCCCCCCTGAAGTAAAACCAGCTGTTTTATTCCACAATGAACCCTCTGATTCCCAAAGTATTTGTGACATGTTTTAGACGTGAGCGTCGTTGCCAAATACACTTGCTTAAATCGATCTGATCATCTACATCTTTTGAAAACAATTGTGTCGGGTTTCAGCGTGACCTCAAGTTGAAATAACAAAATATAATTGTTATTTGTACATCTCAGTCCAGAACCCAGCTTTATTCCAGAACCGCTCACTCAAACTAGCTCGCACAACACAATGGCTTTTTCAAGGATATCAAAATGTTAAATATTAAACCTTAGATTAGATTTATGACTTATCATATGATATAATCACCGCCAATATGGCCCATGATGTCATGTAGGGCTGGAAGTAACTCTAATAAACATAATCATTCTTTTATCCATTATTATAATGGATTTCAATTATTATAAAAGCAATTTATTGGTTATTTGAAAGAAAGAAAATTACTGAAAGAGCAAAAACACTAAGAATATGTATTTTAATATTTCACTCAATCATATAATCATCTGATTATTATGATACTGTTAATGGTTATTGACCCTGTTTGTCAAATGCCTGTTAATAAAAAACCCTGAACCGTATAGTTCTGAAAATCAAATCCATCTTGGGACCTGGAGTCTTTCTAGATTTGCCGGATTTGCAGGATAAATAGAAAATAATTTACTATTTTAACGTAAGTAGATGACTTTATCTAGTGGTTATGATACAAATCCCTTCATCAATGGACTCATACACTCGTCTACCTCAGTATTGACATTTTTGCCTTTTCACAATATATTTACTTTTCATCATTTTAGCTGTGATAATGCAATTAGCTTAACTTTTGGATACATTGTGTATTTTTGGAGGTTAATTTTATTCTTTCAACCTCCAGTCCTATAATATGTCACTAAATCACCGTTAAGGACAATAATGTCCCCTTTCAAACCCATTAAAACTGACTTTTGATCACACTGGCACAAAGAAAAATAATCCTTGTATTTCATGTTGTTAAACTTTCATTCTGGAATCTTGGATTCAGAATAAATGTTGTAATGTTTTTCTTTCTCATGGGGCCATTTCTCTTATTTTCCTGTTTTGAGTTTTATTGCTGTATAGTAGAACCAAGAAAGACAATGATTGTAACTGGAATACTGTGTGTGTGCTTGTATGGATGTCAGTGAGTGCCATGTGTAAAAACAAAAGAAGAATTTAAATAAATGACATTTAAAAATGTACATTCAGGTTAGAATTCCTCCATCTGAGTCTCTTTCTCTCTGCCTGTCGCACACAAGGACACGCCGTAATCTGATTTTAAAAGGTTAAAATCCTGAAAATAAATTCATATAGCTATACTGCTATAATCAGGATTGATATTAGTATTAGTTAATAGCATTAAAAGAGTTAAAAGTATCAAGAAGGGAATGTTTTTAATCCTCCAAAGCAGTGAATGGTGGTCTTTTTATTTAAAAAAAACAAAAACCCTTGGTCTTTAGAATATGGAAAGTATTTTTTAATCAATAAGTCATTAAATAACAGGGTCATCATGTAACTAAAGTGTTATTTAAAGGGTTTAGAATAAAATGCATTAATATACCTAATATGTTCGGTATTTATTATTTGGTTATTCCACACAATCTACTGAATAAGCCTCAAAAACCCATTTCCCCTACCCAGAATTCCCCTTTTCATGACATTATCAAAATCCACTCAAACCTTTTTTTGTGTCAAACACACTAACACAATCTGATCACATGACTACCTCCAACAGGTTTTACCTCTTAAGTGATGGAGGTAAAAAAAAAAATTGGGACAGGAGCCACAAAAAACTGGGGAAGTTGCAGAATACTTGAATATGCCGGTTTGGAACATTGAACAAGTTGGGTGGTATGCGATGGTGGGATCGCGATCGTGTTTGGGTCTTCAGAAAGACGGATAGGGTGACGTTCACCACTTTATGAAACACATGAATGTATGAAGGATATCATTTCATGTTCTCAAGAGCTCCTAGTAAAACCACAGATTATTTAAACTCTGTTGTAATTTATCATGTTCCACTCAACATCCAAAGTTTTTTCTTTTATTTGAGTTATATATATATATATATAAAACAATGTAAATCCATTCCAGTCAGCCCCCCAGATAAGGGTCAGATACCTGAGCATGATGTGTCAGCTTGAAGGCACACACCTGCATATCCTGCTACACATGCCTAGCGTTAAACATCTGGACTGGGGGTTGAGTCACAGATGCACGTTGGGTAATCTCTCTGTGAGCTGGCTATCTGTTATTTTCATTTGTGGTCACATACTGTATAACACAAAGGCTGGGGTCCTCTCAAGAGATCTTGATGCAACGCTATTACACATGGAATTCTCTCAACTATTTGGCAGCTGGGATACTACTTCAACATGTACAGTGAATACGATGAATAGAGCCGTGTGTGACGTGTGCGTGTAATTGTGTGTGTGTGTGTGTGCGTGTGTGTTTATGCGGGCATATCAAAGGGAAATGTTAGCAGAAATGTTAGCAGAAAGTAAGTTAGTGAGTTGTCAGTTTGGCAGTAAATGTTCAGTATAGACTACAGATTGTCAGTTAATAAATACTGCAACTTCCACCAAAGAGGCTCATCTGTTGTTTTCCTCAACTCCTGGAAAAGTGGATGAAGTTTTCCCTGAGGTAAGAATTAATTCTGGCCCGGGACGAAAACAAACACATCCCAAGTGTTCTCTCACTGCAGTCTGGAAGCTGAACAAGAACGTCCATGTTTGCCGTGCAGACAATGTTAAAAATGAAGCCAGTCAATTTTGCTTTGACTGAAATAGACATTATATGATCCCTCAAACTACAAACAAATGATCACATCCCGATGCTGGTTTTGTCCTGGCAGAGGGGACGACAGATCCAGCACATCATGGTATTCACATCAGGCACAATTCATGTCTTTTCCCTCCTGCCATGATGTCCAGGATGGAAAAATGAGAATTAAAAAGGAGCTAAATAATGCGATAAAAGAAAAGAATAAAATAACAGGGGGTTGGGTTGGGGGCCAGGGTTCCTCTGGTTCTGGTTGAACTCAGGGTAACTGTATTGCTCCTTATGGTTGGGTACCAGGTCGGTGAGGTACGCAAGAAGGTTTGGGTAAGGTTAGAATAAAGGAACTACTTATTTGAGTGAATATTTGAAGTCCCAAAATGGTCATGCTCTGAGGCAGGGGTCGCCACCATGGGTCTTTGGGGGGGTCAGCGTAGAACCAAAAGCAGTTTGAATAATATCAGAATAAGATGTCATTTGCAGATGTTTTTTTTTTTAGCTCAGATATGACGATCAAACTTGATTATCTAGAAGAGGTTGCAGTCATTGATCTTTCTGTAGGTGAACCCGGTCCGCCTCCCCGTGGAGGGGGTCACGCTGGGCAGCAGCCAGCACAGAGGGGAGCGTCTAGATCCAGCAGGCCAGAACTGGGGCAGGGGTTCTGGAGGTTGGAACTTCTTCCTCTTTCCCCGTCCGTCCCAGCCTCTCCTCCTCCACCCTCTCCTCCGCCTCGGCTGGATATCCACAGGCACAGCGTCTGTGCTCGCCCAACAGCCCAGAGCATCTCAAAAACCGTAGGATTTCCTGATTACCCCAGCAACCACACACAAACACACACAAACACACATCATTCTGATAGTAGAGAACAATAGAAGGGGAGAAGGTTGGGGAGGCAGAGAGGACAGTTTATTCTAATGAATATGCATTAACAAGAGGATTATCTGGGCTCAATGGTTCTGTGTAGGGCTTTGGTCCACTTATAGAGATCAAGAATGGACTCCAAGTTTCCTTAAAGGCTTATATCTTGAACTTGCTCTAGTTATTTCCAACGAAACATGTTCTATGACTAGATGGCTCCAGTGATTGATGATGTGATTTCCTTGATTTCATGGTCTGATAGGTAATTTTCTTGTTGTCAGAGAGGTGAGCCGGGGGTTCATGTGTTTGGTTGGTATCTCCTGCAACTTGTGTAATAACACCCTAGTAATCAGAGTGATGGGGTGGGAAAGTGGGATTCTGAGGCTGAAGATGATGAAGACTTCATCGGTCATTGATGTCCGGAGAACGTATCTTATTGTGACATGCCAGTAGTCCTTCTAGAATCAATTTAGAGAGAATCCTCCGCATGCCTTTGTGATGAAGAGCATCGAATTATGCCTGAGCAAATAGTAGATTAATTGTTCCAGATGGATTGTTCCAGATGTTAAAATGATTGATTTAATTATGGAAAACTGTCTCCTTCTATTAAGACATGGTCTGAAACACCAGCAAACGTTTGATGAGGACAATGAGCGGAGAGAAAATATTTAGGCCCACCATCAAACCATCAAATCGCAAAAGCTTGTTCTCTCACACATGCCCAGTGTTGAGTCATGGGAAGACAACCGTTGTTCTGTCTCTACTTTCTTTTTTTTTTATCAAAAAAGATTAGTGGAGAAACCTCGGCGCCTGTGATGTTTAAGAAAAACGCTGCTTTAATCTGCAGGCACCTTTTTGTGGGTCTTCAATATCTGGTTTCTCCCAGACAAACATCTCACAGGTGAAAGAAGACATGGCTGTTTCCACCACTGGTCCTGAGCAGTGGCTACCTAATCTATCACTCACACCCCTCACCTCATGTCTGGGTATTGCTGAAGGGAGCAGGAGAGCAATGCCGTGGCGGCCGAAACCAGAGAGGCCAGACAGAATCCGACATCATGAAATAGCCCCCAGATAAATAGATTAATGGATCCTTTATTCCCCGTCCCCATTCTGTTCAATTTCAACGGCTGAGACTCAGCTGTCAAACCCAAAGATTAAACCTCTTTCGTAATGCTGATGACGGATATGTTGGTCATAAAACTTCTGGGACTGATCCGTCATTTTGTGTAACTCATGAAACAGCAGCGCTGTGAACATTACAAGCTTGTGGCTTTTTCACATCATAAATAGAGAGTTTGCCATAGAATTATAGCTTTCAGCAGCACAAGAAGTGGATCTCATTTTGCATTCTTGCATTAGTGTCATAATAATCCACATTAAACCCACACGTGTATGTTTTTTTTTTTTTTTTTACCTTTTTCATTCGTGCCATTATACCCTGCCTTCAAAATAAAATGTCTCTTTTCCTCAAACATTAGCTTTTTATAACCAGTGGTCTGTATGTTTTAGGACAGAACAAAAAACTTAATTATTATTCTTAAAATGTACTTATGATGTGTGTTTATTACAGTATAGATTATATGTCATAATTAGTCCATCAAAGAGCCTCTAGCACTGCGGCACGCTGAGCAGCTGAAAGGCATATCCCCCCCCTAGGAGTCTGGATTCTGGTGGTGGTGGCTGATGACTCTGCTGAGACTGATAGGTAGGTATATAAGAGGTATCAAGAAACTAGATCAGGGGTGTCAAAGTGAATCCCAGAGGGGGCCAAATCCACATCGAGGGGCTGAACAGAACTCAAACTGGCCATTTTTAATCTGAGTTATTCTGACAATTTAATTCTTATTTTATTTACTCATATACAGAATTCTGAACAAACTAACGGAATAGAAAATACCCAAATTACTGATTTAATTAGAAATAGATCAGCATAACTAATTTTGTGTCTCCAACTCTATCAGCATAGTTTCACTGAAGAATTTCTGTTTTTTTAAAATCAATCTGTTTTTAAACATCAACAAAAATTTACTTTAAATTTCCTTTGCAAACAGTTGGACACATTCAGCCATTTCAGTCTTCTGTCACGATAACAGAGGAGCAGGGAAAAGTGCTAGTACCATTTATGACGTGCCTGCTATGGTAGTGCATTGTGGGATTTGTAGTATCTGTGGGGTTTGCGCTGTATACCAGCGGGCCAGTATGTTCTGAAATGGGCCAGATGTGGCCCGCGGGTCTTGAGTTTGACCCATGTGAACTAGATGAGCAGCGAAAGAAATATTTAAAAAGACAGCAGCAAGCTGTTAGGATGATGATGATGATGAAGGTGTGTCACCAAGTTATTATGCAGATGTTTGCTGACTGATTAAAGCACAGCTGATATCAATTGATACCCCGGTCCGCGAAGTTGATAACTGAAACTGATTATGTGTGAAAGGTTGAAGAGCGAAATCAGTGACAGTAGCCCGAGTGTGCAAAGGGATAATCTTCCTGACTGAACTTTCTCTCAAGTTTGATTACCTCCACCTAAGTACACTCAATAGACTTATAAACACAACACACTCTACAGCATGTTCATCCTTTTTGTGGATCCATGTTCACAATGCTGTCAAATAAATAAGATGAAGAGTAAATGGCATCTGCTAGAAAGACATGGGTGGAGCCACACGACCAGGTACCGCTGACATGCTGAAGGTGGGGCAGTACACCTGTCGGCAGGGAAGTGAATCCTATGCTAGCATAAGGCAGAGGGGCGATTTCAGAACATCTGCATCCTGGTAAATCATGTGACCCAAAACCTGATGAATTGGAATCATGTCACAGGATGACATCATCTGGGGTTTGTGCCAATCCATGAGGAGGAGGATTACTGCAGTAAATCTGATGTATCTGATGGGGCACGCATCACTAGCCGATGGTGTAATATTATGTCATTGTATATAACTTGATTATTTCAATTATACAGTACTTTATTTTCTATTGCAATGTGATTGATTTGAGAAAAAGGTTACACTCGCCTCTATACTGTACTTATTCAACAGCTTTATTCACCACATTAAGATCCAAAATGTACTACAGAAACTACTTCACGGTATGTAAGATTGTAAAAACTATTGTCAAATACACATTAATGCATTAGTAATTACACATTCATGTATCAGTAATAACAAATTAATGCATTAGTAATTACACATTCATGTTTTAGTAATTATACATTCATGTATCAGTAATAACACATTCATGTTTTAGTAATTGCACATTCATGTATCAGTAATTACACATTCATGTATCAGTAATTACACATTCATGTATCAGTAATTACACATTCATGTTTTAGTAATTATACATTCATGTATCAGTAATAACACATTAATGCATTAGTTACTACACATTAATGCATTAGTAATTACACATTAATGCATTAGTTATTACACATTAATGTATTAGTAATTACACATTAATGTATTAGTTATTACACATTCATGTATCAGTAATAACACATTAATGCATTAGTTATTACACATTAATGTATTAGTTATTACACATACACATTAATGCACTAGTAATTACACATTAATGCATTAGTAATTACACATTCATGTATCAGTAATTATCCAATACCAGGATTTAAGTCTCTAACACCCTGTGAGTATCTTACTCTATACTTTAATCACGTTTTGCTGATACTAAATATATTCGATTTAAATCCAGTTCTTTTAGTTGAAATGGAGTTGTTGTTTTTTTAACTTAAAGAAAGATCTGAGTGGCACCTATGGAATTCAAAATGCATCCAGTTACAGGAGGCTTAAAAAAAATGGTAGGGAGCATCCAGCATTTGTCAAAAACCTTTGCTCTTGCTTTAATCATTTTTGAATGCCGATGCATTCCTTTTATTTTTGTTTATTCTGTTATTTGTTAGACCCGAGTCAGTGTGGAATGTTTTCCGAATATTTTGATAGGCCAAACTCTGGTCATTCTTGGCAGCAGGGATTTTCTTATCTAGATTGCAATTTTAACTGGAAAAAAAAAAGAGATATATTCCAGAATATTTATCTCCTCACATCAGATTATTATTAATGTTTCCGCGCCACTGTTTGTGGCGGTGCTGCATTCACTCACTGCCGGACCCAGACAAGATAAGCAGCGAAGGCCATAAACAATATGTTCAAGGGATTTTCTCACAAGTCCTGCAGCGTTTCCTGGAGAGCCTTTAAAATCCAGCCAGGGAGAGGGAGACGGCAAGGACAATCGGTTTGATCATTCGGCTCAAAGAGCTTCAATTTTCTGAAGATCCACCCAGGAGATGCTGTAAACGAGAGGCTGGTGGTTCCAGAACCGTTTTTTACATGTCTGAACATACAAACAAATGGTATCCATGGTTTTCTGGTACAGTAGTGGAGGATTCCAATCACCTGTTTTCACAGCTGTTCTACTTGAAGCCTCGGTTTAGATTGACAGAATCAATTCAGCAGGTATTTAACGGCAGACCCAACGGAGTGTTACGATTCCCAATTCTATGATTATATATTATTCTAATATTACACACAAAGTGGCTGTAAAATTAAGAAATAAATACTGCATGGTTAATAACAGTGTACTTACATTAGAATTACAAAAACTCAATAAAACACTAAAATATACTTGATTTGAATTGAAGTAAATTGATACAAAGGTGAGGAATTTACCTCTAAGCCAACATAGACGGGACATGACATCATAAGTTACTCAGCATGTTTGTATCGGCCAGACGGAGGTCTGTAGAAATCATGCGCACCTAAGTAGGTATTAAAGATTTACAAAACAATAAAAACATGCAGATTTAAGATTTAATGCAGAATTGATGTGTTTGGCTTTATAAGTTTTACTGAAGCATATCCAAGAAAAACATGAAACAGATTCAGGTTCAGACAAATCTATTTATCCCAACTGGGCAATAAATTAAGTTGTCAAAAACAAACAAAGGCAGACTGTATATCAGCAGAATCCCAGTGACAACAGATCAGCGTATGGATCTGAGATCAAGAACAGGGAACTCACTCTGAAACCCACAGGTCACCATGGATGGACCAGTCTAACTGTGTTTATAGGGACCAGTCTACCTGTGTTTATAGGGACCAGTCTACCTGTGTCTATAGGGACTAGTCTACCTGTGTCTATAGGGACTAGTCTACCTGTGTTTATAGGGACTTGTCTACCTGCGTATACAGGAACTGGTCTACCTGGGTGTACAGGGACTAGTCTACATGTGTTTAAAGGGACTGGTCTACCTGTGTTTATAGGGACTGGGTACCTGTGTTTAAAGGGACTATTCTACCTGTGATTATAGGGACCAGTCCTGTGTCTATAGGGACTAGTCCACCTGTGTTTAAAGACATGGTCTACCTGTGTTTATAGGGACTGGGTACCTGTGTTTAAAGGTACTATTCTACCTGTGATTATAGGGACCAGTGAACCTGTGTCAATAGGGACAGGGTACCTGTGTCTATAGGGACTAGTCTACCTGTGTTTAAAGACATGGTCTACCTGTGTCAATAGGCTCAGGGTACCTGTGTCAATAGGGACAGGGTACCTGTGTCTATACGGCTACAAGTTTGAGGTTGATGTGGAGGCGGGTCATGGCACTTCATCATGGCTCTTTATCTCTCCATTGGCTGTTTAATAACTCCATCCTAATATTCCTTCAATGAAACATTTAAAAGTCATGGTGGTTGTTGCAACATTTTTTGTCGCTGTTCCACCAAGCACCGGTGACATCCCAGAATATCCTCGCTGCCATGTTTGTTTTCACTCTGTCAACTTCAGAAAAGGTTAGGAGCGATTTGAAAAACAATTATTACATGTTAGATTTTTACCACAGGTGTCTTTGAGCGTCCCAGACGACACATTCTGTTTGTTGATTATGTCACACTTCAAGAACCGATTATAGTGTGACACCTAAATGCCCCGGTCCGGACCGGAGGAATTTATTATGATAGATTCAACTCTGATAGATTCAACTCTCTGTTAGGATCTGCATCTTTCCCCCGGTCTTCTGTTTCCAGCGTTCCGTTTTTCCGTTTTTGTGTGTCTCTCCACGTGTCTTTTATTTTCATTGCTAACGGGCTGGAGACAGTGACCTGGTTTCAACCTCACGCCATCACACCTGCACACCTGATCGCCATCAAGTCCATCTTCATCCAGCAGCAGAATAAGACGCCAGTCCTGTACACATGACTTCGCCAGGTCGTTCCGTCACTACCAGCAGTGAACGTAAACTTCGGCCAAAAACTAGCTCTGCTTTCACTTGCGCTTTTTTTTTCACAACCACTTCCTTTGAACCCGGTTCTCTTTTTCGAACTAGAGGATCGGACTCAACCTGATTCTTCCCTTCGCCACATTCAGCCTGCTCAGTGCTGCCGAACGGAATTCCCTGTGTCATCTCTGGACTTGGGTTTGAAGTTGTTCCATTTCTTTTTATCCTTTCGGGGTATTTTTTATGTTTTTCCTGAAACCCATTTTTCTTGCTTTTTTCTTACTTCCTGTCTGTATCCGTCTTTTTTTAGTGGTTCCGCCGATGTTGTCCTTAACACTTTAAAGGAAACTTGAGAACCCAGTGATAACCCGTGCAAACATTACAAAGAATGGTCTCAGGTCCGTATTGGGTGAATCTCGGATTCGGAACCACTGATTCACAGCGCCACTCAAAGTTCAGGATCTACACTGTAAAATATTACTAAATGCTACAACAGAGAGAGTTTTTTTCCAGGTAAATAATATAAAATGTACCAAAAGTTCACTCAACCTTGTGTTTGAAAGAACTTAAAACACATTTTACTTTGTAAGTGGATTTCTTTAGTTAAAAAAAACAACCAAAAAAATAAAAAATTTCTTCCGATGAAAAAAAATATGCCCTTTATGAAATTATTCCACGTTCAGGTTCATTCAGAATACAAATCAAGCCATTCAGATTACGTAGCGGGACCTCCACCGGGGAAAAGCACCGGGATGCTCACGCCTGCCAGTGCGTTGTCATTTTAATTACACACACAATCAAACGAGGAGAAACGTCCAACATATCCGAGTGTTTGGATTCTGCTATAACAAGTGAAATCATGTACTGAGGTGGAAAACTGAGTAAACGTTTCCTCCCCAAAATCAACCCCTCTGATCGATTCTCCAACCTACAGAGCAGAATCGCAGTGACGTCAATCATCCTCAAATTCCCAGACATGTTCACATTTTTCCTTTTGTTATTCAAAAATGTTTCAGGGTGAAAACACTCCCTCATGATTCATGTCTTTGAACTTAAAACAGATACCTTCAGCGTTTCTAAATTCCACTGGTGGTAAGTAGTTTTTCTCCCAAATCCAAGAACACTTAAGCAATGTGGTCCCTGTTAGCTTCAGAGTCACTCTGTCAAATAATAAATCAATCTCAGCTGGTAGGGAATTTTTCCATGGCTGTGCATCACCCTCTCCATCATCCGTGAGAAAAGGAACGCCGCAGCCCTGATGCGTTCTTCCTGAGGGTCGTGCAGCTCCACAAGACCCGACTTTTATTTCATCAGCATTGAAGAATATCAGGACTGAGAGTCACCGCAAGGATCAGCATGTCAAAGTTCTCTACACCAATCAGCCAGAACAATAAAACCACCTGCCACCCACACAATGTTGGTGAACTGACTTTTTTCACAATCAGCCAAATCATTGAAACCACCTGCCTAGTTGTGCAGGTGCTACAAAAACAGATGTGCGATGCATTCTGTGTTCTGACACCTTATATCAGAGCCATTATGGACTGTTTCAACCATTTGTGCCACAGCAGTTCTTTTGCATGAATGAATGAATGGAAAACCCTTTCACAAGTTTGCCAATTCCTCAGACCACTTTGGATGGTACCAACTGCTGCAGACCAGGAATACTCAATAAGGTCTGCAGTTCTGGAGATGCTCTGACCCAGTTGTCTTACCATCATATGCTGACCCTTGTCAAAGTGGCTCGTATCTTTATGGTGGTCCTTTTTTCCTGTTTCCAACACGTCTATTCTAAATGTTTGTTGCTGCCTCATATACTGACAGCTGCCATTGTTGTATTATTATTACTCTGACGTCAGTTGTCGGCGGCTATAATGTTTTGGCTGACAGACTTTTGTGAAGTGAAGTCAGGTTTCGTGCGTTGCGTGAGATCAAATGATGTTGCATGAATGACTTTTTGCCCATAGAATAAAAATCTGTAGAGTTATAGTCCAGTTTATGCAATGATGTGTCAGTTACTGAGTGTAAGGTTGTTGGAATGTGATGTAAATGTAAAGGGCTGCAGTAAAATTGTTGTATTACTATAGATTGAATGGTGCTGCCCCCACCTGCTCACTGGATTTAGCATGTGTTGAAAAGTGGACCGCAAATAAAACGTACCTTAAATTACTGTGAAACATTTGATCTTTTATTACAAGACTTTTTCAAAGTTTCCAAATGAGTGTGTAAATTTATTCAAATTACTTTTTTTTTATTAGAAGTTGTCATATTCATACAAAAACAATCTTGACAAACAATTCCCATTTTTGATTTTTAAGAACAAGAACAATTGGAACAGTTTGTCTCGGGACACAGTGGAGGGGTCACAGAGAGAAAGGAAAAAAGTCAGAAGGCAAATGTATTCAAAATAAAATTGATGAAATAAAAAATACAAATAAAATGTAGAAAAACATTAAAATTACATAAGTAAATAATACTTATGTTAATTTTAATGTGAGCTATTATCTTCTTTTTTTTTTACATAAACTACTGAAGAGAATTTATAAACGAAATCTTGCTTCAGTTTCTTGCAAGATTATGAACTTTGTTTGGAAGTTTATTAATTTCTTTTTGAAAACATGAAACTTTACTGGGAAAAAAATATATATATAATTGCACCAACAAAAAAAAAACATTTAAAAATGTCTTTGTCCTGGAATTGAATGTCTGGATTTTCTTTGAATAAAATTTTTAACACCCAACCTAATAGATATATATATATCTATGAAACAAATTACAGAGAGTTTTCTAGTAAACAAAAGGAACAGGAATATTCAGAATCTATCCTAAATATTCCTCATGTTTTAACTTAATATGTTGTGTACAATTTAATAAGGAACCTCCATAATTTTATTGGTGAGACAAAATTTATTTCCAGCAATCTACCATTATTCCAATTAACATTTTCATAAAGGTGGGCTATAGATGAATTAGGATAAAAATTGTTATTTTGGGGTTTCTGAATCTCGCAGGAATATAATACTATTAAATGAATCACTCTATTGATTTTCATTTAATGATGCTTTAATAAATTGAAGTAAACTCTACACACTGTCTATTCTACTAGATTAATTTCTTAAGTTGTATTTATGATTTTCGTTTCCAGCACAAAAGACTATCTTTGTGAAAATTGGACAATTAAAAATGTAATAATAACATTTCTTAGTCAGAATTTAACAAGAATGGAGGTATTCATATAATATGTCTCTCTTAATAATTTAAGCATTGCATTGTGTTATCTATGGTTCCATCACTAAAAACCTCCAGACCGCCATTTATTCTTGTACTATATAAAATATCTTTCTGTATATAATGACATTTATTTTAAACATGAGCGGATTTTGTGGATCTTCTCTGTGGTTTGCTGCCATCTGCTGGTCATATATGGTAAAAGCGTCTGCTTACGTAGTGCTGCCATCTACTGGTCAGATGCGGGAAGAGCCGCAGCATAACAAATGCTGCTGCTGCCATCTACAGGTAAGACTTTGTAACTGCGGCTGTCTATGGAGTGCTGCCATCTGCTGGTCTTATCTAGTAACAGCGGCTGTCTACGAGTGCTGCCATCTGCTGGTCTGATGTATTAACAGCGGCTGCCTACGAGGTTCGCTATCTGCTGGTCTGATGTATTAACAGCGGCTGCCCACGATTACTGCCACCTGCTGGTCAGTTGTTGTATCAGTCGTTGCCTATGAACCCTGTGAAAGATGGCGACTGGAGTCCTTCACAGAGTCAGTGGAGGTCTGGGTCGGGTTAAAAGCAGGGCCCAGTCCGCCACACAGCTCGTCGTGTGGTGCAGGTAGGGTTGTTACATGTTAATCAGTCATTTTGGCTTGTCGTTCGCTGTTGTATCATTTATTTCAACTCGCTTCCGCCGTTTCCTTTCATGAGCTGTAGCATGCTAGCCCGATAACTGCCAGCCTCAGCTCGGTGGCCTTCAGATTTGAATTTATGAAATCTTCACCTTTAAAACAGTTTATTCGCTGTCTTAAATTCAAAGGGTGTGTAATTTACCCGTTTGGAGTGAAATAATACAAGTTTCTGTCATTGTGTGTTTCAGAGTATCTCAAATGTTCAAGGTCAATCCGTTAGTCTGACTAAAGATACTTGCAGATGTTACAGAGAACATGTATTTGTAGAAAGTAAGCCATGCACTATCGTTATATTCCATGTCTTGCTGTATTATAATCTATTCCCATAATATGCTTAACTGATGGTATGTGTATTTTACACTCAATTATTGAAAACTGTTTTAGTGCTAACATGAAATATCGTGTTATTCTATTGTATATCAATGAATCATGTCTGCAGATTTGAAGATAATCATTACATCTGAATTTAAATAGAACCATTAAGATAGTCGCAAGGCGTTATGTTGTGTTTTATGTTCAATTATTGAGAAATATCTAACAGCAGTATAAATGACATTTAATGGTACTATTTTTTTTTCTCAACAATTTCCATCTAGTGATTATGCCCATATGAAAATGCTGATTCTATGTGGAAGTAAATAAAACCACCAAAATAGTGGTTTTTGATCCCTAATGCTGCAGAGCATTCATTCATAAAAACTGGGTCCGGACCCACATGTGGGTCGCTTAAGATTTTATTTGGATCGCCAAATAAATTTGCTGCATTTCTTCCATAGTCGTCAATGATATTTTTATCTACAGTACCCATTTATGTCTCATGATCTAGGCATCACTTGACTCGTATTTCCTTTTAATATCATTTTAACTGTGGTCTATAAGTCACTGATTGAATCTGCACTCACACAAAACACAACTTTCCTGAATAATAAAGCAGGCCAGCAAAACAATTGGCTCCCTCCAAACTCCACTAGCGGAGCTTTATGCCCCGATCAGTAACGAGGGAAGCTAATGTCATCGCACAGGACCCCGCCCCAACCCTTTCACCAGTCCTTTCTTTTACTGCCATCAGGTCATCAAAAACATATTTCATTCCCGCTGAAGGAAACTTTCTCCACTTCATTCTGCTTCCACACTGTTGGTGTGTTACTTTTGACAGACAATGATGTTTTTTATCCTAATAATAACAAGTTGCAAAGTGTTATACAAAATACATGAGAATAAAACAATCAAAAAGAAAATACAATGTAATAATATAAAATACGAGACAATAAAAAAAACATGCAAGCAGTCAAAAATCCAATCATTCTGCATTTAAAGGCTTTCCTGTAAATATATGTTCCAGCAATTATTGGAGATAGATCAAGAACAAGATATGCAGCTTGCAGCAAATAAATTACATGAAAAACTACTTTTCTTAAAATAATTGACAGAAAATAGATGTCAACTTGTTAATAGTAGTGATTATAAGATGGAGATATAAATAGAACTGAGTAGTAATTCAGTAATTGTTGCTAATGGCGACTCATTTGTGTTTTCAGAGGCTTTGCAACGTCCCACAGCAGGAACCAAGTGGACAGCTGGTTTAAGTCTCTGTTTGTGAGAAAAGTTGATCCCAGGAAAGATGCACACTCCAACCTCCTGACCAAAAATGAGGAAAGTAACCTTTACAAAATCCAGTGTAAGTTGACAATCTCTTTAAGAGTTTTTCTCCCAAAGATAAAGAAGAGATTGTTTGTTTTGTTTAAAGTACGTCTCTCTTTACAGTCCATAATGTCAAGCCAGAGTGCCTGGATTCCTACAACAAACTCTGGTGAGTCCGACTCATTTCATATGCCCAACATAAGAGAGAAGACGCACAACGAAAAAAGTTATTGTCATTTTAACTTGTATTTGTTTTAAAGGGAAGTTTGCCTTCATCACATTTAATTATCAATTACAAAAGAGTCATTTTGTGATTTTATTAAATTTTTTTGCTATTTTTTATTCAATGTGGCATTTCTGATTCCTCAACAGTGAGGATGTTTTGCCCTCCATCCATGCTGATAAGTACTACCCCTGTGAGCTAGTGGGCACCTGGAATACCTGGTATGGAGAACAAGATCAGGCTGGTAGGATCATTATTAATTACGATGTACTAATATTGATGTGTTTTCAAATCCACAGACCCATACTTATAATACTTTTACAATACTTCATAGCTTTGATGTGTTTTTGGACCAGTGTCTCCTATTCTTCCTAGACTATCGCTCCATAATTGCATAAATGGTTGTATTACGTGATGGAATCTGCTGTAGGCGGACGCCGCTGCAGTTACACGCAACTACGATTCAGCTTCAGTCCTACAAAAACTTTTAAACTGGAAAGAGCTGTTGATTGTACAAATAGATTCAACAAGAGAGTGGAGCTGCAGTTTAGCATCTGGTAATCAAAAATAGTCCAAAAAGTTCATTCTAGGCCAAACCAACGACATCGGCTTCATTAAGTTGTTCTTGTTGCGCAGATATTTCCTTGACCAAGAGGGTGTGTCTTCACTAATCCTCACTTCAGGCAGAAATGCAAATATATGTCAACTAGTTGTTACGAAACAATATTTGTATAAATCTGCCCAAACCAGAATATCCCCAAATGTATCATCAACAAGGCTCTGCTTTCAAGCACTTTGTGTGTCTTCAAGCTATCAGAAAACATGTGTAAATACATGGTTATAAACTATCGGGTACACTTTAATTTAACATAATTTGTTTTATCTTCCAGTTTCCTTAACCAAAAGCCGCCACTTTGCAGGTTGTTGCATCCGTCTGTTCACACGCTCAGATGTATTTCACTTGAGGGTATTGAACACGCACACTCCTCCATGGTGTCTGAGTTCTATTAGAAATAATTCGGTGTCATTAATTATCACCTGTCAGCCATAACATTCCAACCAATGAGGGGTAAAGTCAGGATAGCCTTGAACATGACGTTATAGTGGCACCTGTAAGTGGGCGGGATATATCAGGGGGTTTAAAGATTTGAGCAACTTTGACAGGAGCCAAATTCTTAATGGTGAGACAACTTGGTCAGAGCATCTTCAGAACTGTAGGTCCTGTTGGGTTTTCCCAGTCTGCAGTGGTTAGTACTGACCAAAATGGTCTAAGAAAGGACAACTGGTGAATCGGGAATATTATCTCATTGATGCAGTTTTGGGATGAAGGTTAGCCCGTGTTGTCAGAACCCATGACCAATACACAAATCGCGGATGAAGTCCATGCTGGTTCTGATCGGGATGGATCTGAACACACGGTGCGTCTCGGCTGTTTTGGCATAAGGTAGACCTATACAGTATTATACAGGTGGTTTTAATGTTAAGGCTGATTTGCGTGTTTCTCGTATACAACCAAATACGCAGTTATTAATTTGCTTTCCGTTACCGTTCATGCGTTTCAATTATCAGGATATTTTTTTTAATTCACTTAAATTCTAGCTGGAAAAATGTTTAGGTTCTGTAATGACAAGCAGTTCAGGTCCGACCCTCTCAGAGAGAGGGGAATTTTATCAAACACGTCTCTATAGCTTTTCATCCTAGTCAACATTTAATATACATTTTTCTCCTTCCCTCAGTTCATCTATGGCGTTACAGAGGCGGATACCCGGCTCTAACAGAAGTGATGAACAAGCTCAAACAGAACCCGGTACAGTATAAATCACACATATATATAAATCTATATCTATAGATATAGATATAGATATATATAGATATATATATAGATAGATATAGATATATATATATATCTATATAGATATATATCTATATATCTATATATATAGAGATATAGATATATATCTATAGAGATATAACTATATATAGAGAGAGAACGATTGAGAGAGAGAGAGAAAGAGAACGATTGAGAGAGAGAGAAAGACAACGATTGAGAGAAAGACAACGATTGAGAGAAAGAGAACGATTGAGAGAAAGAGAACGATTGAGAGAAAGAGAACGGTTGAGAGAAAGAGAACGAACTAGAGAGATGAACGAACGACAGAGAGAGAGAGAACGAACTAGAGAGATGAACGACAGACAGAGAGAGAGAGAGAGAGAACGAACGACCGACCGAGAGAGAGAGAGAACGAACAACAGAGAACAAACTAGAGAGAGATAGAGAGAGAGAGAACGAACGAGACAGAGAAGAACGAACGACAGAGAAGAACGAACGACAGAGAAGAACGAACGACAGAGAAGAACGAACGACAGAGAAGAACGAACGACAGAGAAGAACGACAGAGAAGAACGACAGAGAAGAACGACAGAGAAGAACGACAGAGAAGAACGACAGAGAGGAACGACAGAGAGAGAGAGGAACGACAGAGAGAGAGAGAGAACGACAGAGAGAGAGAGAGAGAGAACGACAGAGAGAGAGAGAGAGAGAACGACAGAGAGAGAGAACGACAGAGAGAGAGAACGACAGAGAGAGAGAACGAAAACGAACAACAGAGAGAGAACGAACGAGAATGAACGACAGAGAGAACGAGAACGACAGAGAGAGAGAGAACGACAGAGAGAGAGAGAACGAGAACGACAGAGAGAGAACGACAGAGAGAGAGAGAACGAGAACGACAGAGAGAGAGAGAACGAGAACGACAGAGAGAGAGAACGACAGAGAGAGAGAACGACAGAGAGAGAGAGAACGAGAGAGAGAGAACGAACGAGAGAGAGAGAGAACGAACGAGAACGCACGACAGAGAGAGAGAGAGAACGAACGAACAAGAACGCACGACAGAGATAGAGAGAGAGAGAACGAACGACAAACGGACGGGAGGTAGACAAGCGAGCAAGAGAGAACAAACGAGAGAGAGAGAGAGAGAGAGAGAGAGAGAGAGAGAGAGAGAGATAGTAAACCAGAACCAGTTGAGGTAAAGCTTATTGGGCGGTCTTCGTTCATTGACAGGACTTCACAGCGTACAGGAAGGAGCGGGGCAAGATGCTGATGTCGCGCCGAAACCAGCTTCTGCTGGAGTTTAGCTTCTGGAACGAGCCGGTACCCAGAGAAGGACCCAACATCTATGAGCTCAGGTCCTACCAACTCAGGGTGAGAACCTGACCACATGAGATCCCCTCCTCATTTGAAATGTCATAGAAGATTAAACAAGGCGTAAAAACAGTTCATGGCATTTAGTAAGAAACTTAAAAAAAGAAGAAAATCCACCAAAAATGTCCTTAGAATGGTCTGAAGTCTGGAGGTCCTCACCCTCAAAGCAGGGGATAAAGTTGAATGTCATAAGAGTGTAAATGATTATAATTTGACCAAAGTGAAGTGTCACATGACATTAGACCTTCATCTGCTGTTTCACATTACGCCTCTTTCGGTCATGTGACACAGGCTTGGTTGTTGTTTTTTTAATCGTACACTGGAGCCTCGTTGTTCTGCCGTTTCATTTAGTTCCTTACAAACAAACGAAGGCGTCACAGAAAGGCCTCAGTCAGTTTTCTTGACTCAACAGTCTGAGTCCAGAAAAGGGCTTCAGGTTGAAGTCGGGTTTAAACGCGTTTTCTTTGTAAAGGTGTAATCATGCGAGATTCCTCTCAATAAAAAGCATAATTTCTGACCAAAAGGCATCGCATTAAGTTTATTAGTTTGTTTATGTCAAAATGAGGTAATCCAAAAAACATGTAAATTAAGGAAATGTGATTTAAAAAAAACATACACATTGAAATATAAAGTAACGTTGACATAATATAACATATTAACTATAAGCCTTAGAATGACAGTCTTCATCGTTCAGACGGAGAAAAGAGCTCAGACACTCACCAGTTCAGATTTTATTCCCCCACGTGGCTCAAACTCTCAAACCGGTGGCACATGATTTATCCGGGGAACTGCGGTTAAATTAGGAGCTGTTCTAAATGATTCTGCACGCGGTTGATCGCGTCAGCTTGTCCATTCTTTTCTAGTCTGACATTTAGAAAGGCCGTCTGGACCGGTGCGTCCTATGACTGGTGACGTATGCGAGCTGATTCGCCGATTTCAATGAGACCTTAAAACACAGCAGGGCGTTTGTTGTCATAAGGCTGACTGAGGAGGCTGGCCGATGAGGAGTTATTGCAGCTTGTCTTCATTCACTTTGACCCCCCCAAAATAAAACCAACTGTGTTATGCTTTTACAATTTATTTGCGTCCAGGTGTTTAGTCTGGAAAGAAACGGCGTTATTGATGAAACATGATTTGCTCTAACGAAGAACGTTGTCTCCTCTCTCTTCCAGCCCGGAACCATGATCGAGTGGGGCAATTACTGGTAAGGCCGCCCCAATCCACGCCATTCCCCCACATGTGGTTGTTCTGGAAGGTTTGCGCTCCACGAGACTTTTCCTCGTCATTCTGCAGCAGAACTTTATTCCTCTCAACCAGAGTGGAATCTAATGTACACAAACAAGATATTGCTGTATAGCAATATCATGTATATATATCTCAAGTGTGTTCCGTACATTTTTTTTCATTTTTAGTACAAACAGAGAACTAGGGGTATCAGTATATCATGTTTATTTGATTTGTGGCTATTCATCTCATGAATCCACAAGCTTCATCCTTTTTTCCCCGTTGCGCAAACATTTGTCGACTTATAATCTCCGTTTTTCGCGACAAAAGGATTCTCCATTCAGTACTATAGATTCTTGTCATTCAAAGATTTAATCATTTTCAACTAAACGCATATTGTAAGAAATGGAAACTCCACCATAACCACCTGCCTAATATTGTGTAGTCCCACTTTTGCAGCCAAAATCCCTCCATGATGTCGCTGTGAGTTCTGACACCTTTCTCTCTAAACCAGTATGAACCTCTTCAGCCATTTGTGCTACAGCAACACAGAACTACCATCAAAACCTGCTGTTTTGACCCAGCTATAACAGTATGACCCTTGCCAAAGTCCTGATAGACTTTAGATCCTTAAACATAACCTTTTTTTTTTCTTCCACGCACCAAATTCAAACATAAGATGTTGGTCTGCTACCTTATACACCCCACCCTCGTTGATTTTTGACTGATGTTCTTCTGGTGTGCAGGGCCAGGGCCATCGGATATCGCCAACACAACAGAGAAGCAGTGGGAGGGTTTTTCTCGCAGATCGGCAGCCTCTACATGGTTCATCACCTCTGGGGTAAAGTCACATACCAGCTTTTTGCAAAATGACATTGTGACAGTGTCTTAACGCTGATAAATATGCAGATGCTGAAATCAGTAGTTGAACCGCAGCAAATCAGATGAAGCAGTTTTTGGTCATGGCTGTCCCGGCTTTACTTCGCTGCTGTATAAAGTTGCAGTCCTTTATGGCCATACTGAGCGTTTAAGCTCCTCCCCGTTCACTTTTGACCAACTGCAGTGGACAAAGGTGAACAGAGAAAGTTCTGATAAACCGACCCCCTGGCCAAAATACCAAACAGCTCAGTAACATAGTGGAGAATTTATTATCTGGAGATTTTTCAGTCGTAAGTCGGCGGAGACTCATAAAAGATATTGGACTTCTTTTCTTCAGGTGGACTAAGAATAATCACTCCTGTTGCTCCATGTCCAGATTTTTATCGTAAAACGTTCACAGTAACAACTTTAACTTGCAGCTTCAGTTTACTAAAAGAGGTGCGGTAATGAATTTGATGCGTCTTTGTCTTTCGCAGCTTACAAAGACCTTCAGTCCAGAGAAGACACGAGGAGCGGCGCCTGGCAGCAGGATGGCTGGGACGAGGTGGTCTATTACACAGGTGATTAAACAAATCCTTTACCAAAACACAAAACTCCTCGTCATGTGACTGAAAGGACTTGAGCTGATCTTGTAACAACATGTTGAGTTATCAATAATTATAGCTTGTTGATCAATACCAGAAGGACTTTGACCTGTGAGGACACACTAAATCTTCCTTTTTTCACCTCTTCTCCAGTTCCTCTCATTCAGCACATGGAATCCAGGATTATGATCCCGACCCAGGCGTCACCTCTGCAGTGAAATGAGACGTGAGCCGGAAGGTGAAATCAAGTGGCCTTCCGGCTCATAGCCGGAATGTCACATAGCGCCCCCAATCGACAAAAGTCCCTTCTGTCCTTTTTCTTGTCTTAAATGCTTTAATACGTCAACAGGACAATGTCTGCATTGTATTAAAATCTAAAAACAGTCCCACTCCAATTACAGGCCCAGATTGTCCTGCACGTTTTGTGTGTTCTGGAGACACATGAGCGGGTTCAGCCAATTCAAACCTCCTGATGGGTCACGCCACGTTAAGACAGGTCCATGAGAGCTCATCTCTCAAGTTCAACCAAAGTGTCTGGAAATACGTTACTGATGAAGCTCACTGCACAAGGCAGTAGTTATTTATTTTATGTAGGTTTTGAAAGTGTGCCGAGAATTATGATTCGGGGCTTCTTTTTTTCTCTCCAAAAACACTCCTTATTTTTCGCATTTTGTGGATTATCCATTATTGTTGTTTTTTTAATGGTGATTGACGTGTTTGAGTTTCTTCCTTTCCCTGAGAAGACAGCATGCTTTTTTTTTTTTTTTAACCCAACTCGTGAATGATGAACTCTGAAAACTAGCGCTATCCACCGGCAGCTGAGTGGATCAGCCACCGAGAGGTCAGTTGTGCTGCTGGTCATTATATTATCAGATTTTATTGTGAAAGGACGCATGTGTTTCTGTGTGTTCCTCCGTTAACGGAGGACTTTAGAAGGAAGGAGAGGACACAGATTAAAGAAGTTCAAACAGCGTCTTTGAGCTTATGTTATATTTCAAACTGATGTTCTCTACAGGACTGAAGTCGCCACACGCATCAATGCGTGGGGTTACAACCCTTTTGCATTCATACACAATTAGAACATTTCTATTTCTCATTGCACAGGCCATAATGCTCTGGAGTTGTTAGCTTAGCTAGAGGTTCTGATGAAAAAGTGCTAAAATCATCTTAACTGCCACGGAGACAGTGTTCAGTATCTTCTAGTGGAAAAGTCATTAGAGCGAGAACATCCCGATGACGCCGAGACTGTTCTCCACGTAAACATTTTCTGTCATTATAAAAATCTATTGAAAACAGAAGGCATCTATTCACTGGATAAATCAAGTGGCACACTGTAGTATGTATATATATATAAAAATGTTAAAATGAGTTTCAGGACATCTTCATATCTTTTCCAGTTCTTTGATCAGCTCCCCGAAACTAGTCACGTACCACAGAGACCGCTCCTTAACCTGCTGCCTGACGACGTTCCCTCCAAATCCAACGAACGCGCTCTGAAGGGGGAGGAGAGGATAACTTAATTACACCTGTAGCTCCTATATGCTCAACTATTAATCACCTGTCAAATGTGAAACGTCCTTCTAGAACCAAGGTGACCACTTACAGCAGGAGGGCATGCCTCCAGATCAGTGGCACCATCTCCGATCATCACCACAGTCTTGAAGCCATATTGTTCCTTCAGCATGCTGATGACCTTCCCCTTTCCACCACTCTCCGCGGTGGGCTGGGTCTCGTCAAAACCAGCATACTCCCCTGTAAAACCCACAGAGTTTTAGTTAGGCGTGCAGAATGACGAGTATCTGACCCTTCAGGTGCGGGAAGAGATTTGATTTGGACACTTAATGACTGGTCTGTTATGAAAACGGTAAACTGCTGACACGGCCGTTAGCTCTCACCATTGAAGTAGAACTTGAGCCTGTTGGCGTAGACGTGATGCAAAGGTATGTTTAGCTGACTGGCCACATGTTCAACAATGCAGCGGAAGCCACCTGAGATGAGGAACACCTTTATGTTGCGCTGGTGCAGACGGTCCACAAGCTCCCTGTCGGAAGAAACTGACTCATCAGTTTTCAAATTAGAAGGATGCAGCTTTTACTACGTTTATATATAAATACATGTCATTATCTCCAGTGGACAAATGGGCCTCAATCGGCCCATGATAGGTCAATTTGTAAATGACAATAAATAAGGGGGTTAAAAGATAATGCTAAGCTTACTTGTATGGAAAACATCAAAAGTATCATACATATATAACTAAATATAATATCAATATACATATGTACTCATATGTTGCTTTACTTTTTATTCATAATTTGATTTAACATTCTAGAGCCCTCAAAGATTAGACGGTTAATACTTGAAGTGATCAATAAATGGGTGTTAAATCATCTTTTTATACCAATATTGAGTCAGATACAACATGCAGTGAAACTGACACGGGCTCTTCAGATACTGACCTTATACCTGGAGTCAGCTGTGGTGGGTGGTCTGTTATTAGCTTGTTCACTTGTTCTCTAGAACATTTTATGATGGAGAGACGCTCAGTCAAGGCTGTTTTAAACGTCATGGAGCCACCCATAGCTTTACGGGTCCTGAAATGGGGAAAGAGTAATTAATGCTACATTTTTCTTTCTCAATGGGGGGGGAAGGGGTGCAAACAAAACTGGTAAAGCAGTTAAAAAAAACATGTTATTTTCAATTATACAGGCTAAATGTTTAAATAGATCCACACCTTCAATAAGATCTAAATCCCTTTAAATATATGTGCAAATATTTCTATGAAAAACAGATCAATAGACAAACAAACATGGGAGATCCCACAATCGTCTTGAACTCACTGACATAGATAAATAATGCTTCTAAGAGGATTTTTTTCACGTGACATTGACACACATACATACATTTCAGTTACTGCATCCCCAACTCCACAGAACTTGGCCAGTTCATCTATGCCCTCTTCTTTGATGACCGTGCTGTCCACATCGAAACAGACAGCATCTGCTCTCCGGAAGAATTCCTTTGTCTGCGAAAGTGATCCCATCGTGCTGCAAAAAAATAACATACTATATGAGACGAGCAAACATGCAAGCAACTGCATTTCAAGCGGGACTCTTAGTGCAATTATTCCCAGCAGTTTTCGGAGTTCATTGTTGCCCTGCAGCCTTTGAGCAGCGGATGTCTTCCGCCCGGCGAAGCATTAAACGCGTCCTTTGATTGGAATACCCACGTACAAACGACCCTGCCACGACGGAGCTCATCTAAAAAAACAAGAGCCCCCCGATGGTGACGTGACACCAGAATGTGTTATCTAAATATGTTTGGCTGAATGAAACATCTTACAAGCGTTGCTGTTAAAAAGGTTGTAATGGACATCCTCTGATCGTATTGCGTCACCCCCGCTGCACATTACCGGGACCGGGGAAGGAGAGCAAGATCAATCGTAAAAATACCCAAACGAGCCGCTTAAGTTTCTGCAGTTTAATGACAGCCAGCTGCTGCAAGTTGCACAGAAAGTGACAGTTTTTAGTACCAGGAATAAAACAATATAGCTCTGAGAGGATTTTACCTGGCCGGTGCTGCTCGTACGACTTGATTCAAGCGCTTCATACAAACTATACTCAAACAGCCAAATCTTTAAACTTACAAGACGAAGAGCCGCAGAGTGAAAACGGAACAAGTTGTTTTCAAGTACTTACTGCTGGGGGCAGCGCTGGTAAGGCATATAACACAGCTTGAGAATTTGCCGATTCTTTGGCAGGCTCATCAGTGTTGGGTGAAAGCTCTGTGGTGTCGACCAATCAGAGAGCAGACCGGTGAGAGCCCGCCCCCCGACTGCTGGCACGAGCCCATGACGACATCAGTGATCGACCGGCGTCTTGTTTATGCCAATTTATATTTTTATCTTTCATTAGTTAGTCGTACTAAACTGCATTTAGGTAGGAATTTTGTTCTTTGGCAGAGTCAGTTATTCAGCTGCCACTTTATGTTTACTTCTGCTAAGAATTTAAACCAGCAACGTAGCCATTCTTTTTACGAGAAAAATAAATGAATTAACTTTTAGAAATAAAGAAGTCCCAAATCTGAACAAGTGAAAACGGAAACAGAAGTGGGGGGCAGATTGAATCACGCAGAAAAGCAAATTCACTTTCATGTAGCATGGTGACACAGTAGTGACCCAGCACAGTTGACCTTGAGGCCTTTCTGTGAAGGCCTCACAAGTTCTCCCTGTGCTGGGTTGTGAACTATTGTCCATAGTCGTGAATGTGAATGGTCTTTAGTCTCCTTTTGTTAAAGCTGTGATGGTGGCTTGTCCGGGCCTATCGCCAATGTCAGCTGGGATAGGTTTCAGCCTCCCAGTGACCCTGAACAGGATAGATGGCTACAGAATATGCATGAATGAACGGGTGTAAAACTTTTTAACAATTTATGATGCTCTTAACCAGAAAGTTATCACTGATCCCTGCTGCTGCTGCGGCCCGACCATGGAGCGGTTGGAGAAAGTGGATTATAGCTGATATCTTTGCTGCCTTTTCTCCCGTCTGTATCTCTCCTCACCCGTCTCTCTCTCTTTCTCGCTCTCACTCTCTTTTTTTTTGAAACCCGACTGGTCATGGCAGTAGGCCGTCCACCCTGAGTCTTGGATCTGCTCAAGGTTTCTGCCCGTTAAAGGGCAGTTTTTTCTCGCCATTGTCGCCAAGTGCTGCTCAAGGAGGAATTTGTTGGGTCCTGTAGATAATTATATAAAGAGTCTGGTCTAGACCTGCTCTTTCTGGAAAGCACCTTGAGACAACTGTTGTTGTGAATTGGCGCTATGTAAATAAAGATTGATTGATTGATTGATTGATTGATTGACCCTTTTTGGTGCTAGCTACCGCAGTCTCAAAATGATTCAACTTCTCAATGTCAAGCGTCTCGAGTAATTTTGAGGAGAATCAGCCACAAGCTGAACCATTAAAAAAATACAGGTTAATTTGATTCATAGTAATCATAAAAAAATACAGATCCACAAAAAAGACCAAAAATAGTAGAATTAGCTACTGTAGTAATTTAGCTGTGTGCAGTTCATTTTTCGACACCAAGATGTATTGCAATATTAGTATTGCTGTAAGTAGTTGTAGGCATCCTTAATAAACAAAGTTGGGACAGTACTTTAAAGTGTTTTTTTTGCGTAAGTAAGTTAGAAAGAAAGTAAAGCTTTATTTATATTGCAACTTTCGAAACAGATGTGCTTTGTAAGGAGTCAATATCGCTTAGTCAAAATTAAAAAACTTAAAGAAGTAAGTAGACAAGAAAAAAGAAAATCCTAAAACCAGCATCGCCAAGCGCAAGATATGTGATCACAGTTTATCTTTCACCCACACAAAACATACAGGGCAGGGAGCAAATTATATCAAGTAAAAGCTAGTACATAAATTTGGGCCTTTAGGAGTTTTTTAAAATAGTCAGCAGACTTGGATGATCTGAGGGGAGCAGGGAGATTTTTCCATAATTAAGAGGCCAGGGCAATAAATAATAATAATAATAATAATAATACATTTAATTTATAACACACTTTACATTTGGATCAAATCTCAAAGTGCTACAAAGCAAAAGCAAATAAAAGCATCAATAAAAAATAAAATAATAACTATATAAAAGCCTTACCAAAAAGCAGCAATGTTAATTAAGGTTATAGGTTCTGCTAAAAAGGAAAGTTTTAAGTCCTTTTTTAAATGTGTCAGTCGTCTGTGGAGCCCTCAGATGGTCAGGGAGGGCATTCCACAGACGAGGGGCAGCAGAACAGAAAGCCCGATCAACCATGGTGCTGAGCTTAGTCCGGGGAAGGAGGAGGCGGTATGAGTGGGTAGAACGGAGGGATCGTGTTGAGGTCAGTG
>VRLP01006491.1:0-28129 GCA_009660295.1 Lophius piscatorius
GGTGAGTGAGGAGAGAGATCTTATAATCAATCCTGGTGGAGATGGGAAGCCAATGAAGGGAATGAAGAACAGGGGTGATGTGTTCGTGTTTACAAACTCTCATCAGGATCCTTGCAGCACTGTTTTGAACATACTGAAGTCTTTGAAGACTTTTATCAGGGATCCCGATGAGACGTTTGCTACAGTAATCCGGTCTGGAGGAGACTCTGTAGGTATGTATGTAGGATGACTCTGGTGGTAAAAAAGAGGGTAAAAGCAAAGATAGAGCAGATGGTGGAAGTTTAGGAGGGGAGGCTCTGTGAACTTCAGGAAAGAGTTAAGATGGGTTTTGGGTGGATTTGAAAAAAAAACAGATTACTGTATAAGTACAGCAAATGTGACCATGTCAGACAGGAAGGAATGTGCCAGAGTGAGAGTGTCATCTGGACAGAGGAAAGAAAGTAAGGAGAGTTGGCGGTGGAATGAGGAGGATCAGGAGAGTATAAACAGGAAAAGGTTAGCCAAGAAGAATTGGGATAACAAGAGAGATGAAAAAGAAAAAATAACCGGGAATACAAAAAATATATAACGTAAGGCGAAGAGTGAAGTAGCAAAGGCTAAACGAAAAGGCCATGCTGAGTTGTAAGACAGGTTGAACACTAAGGAAGGAGAACTGGACTTGGTGAGGCAGGGGGACAGCGGTAGGAAGGATGTGCAGCAGATTAGGGTGATTAAGGATAGGGATGGAAATATACTTACAAGTGAGGAGAGTGTGAAGGCAAGATGGAAAGAAAACTTTGGATAACTGATGAATGAAGAAAATGAGAGCGAGAAAAGGGTGGGAGGTGTGTGAATGATACATCAAGAAGTCCCAAGGATCAGTGATGTTGAAGTGAGAGCAGCTTGTAAGTACTTGCGGTCAACTGTTCAGAGTAAAGAGGAGTGTGGAAAAGAGGTTGAGAGTGTCAGAAGTTATATGTGACAGAAGATAAGCAGCAAGAGTGAAGGGAAAAGTTTATAAGATGGTAGTGACAGCAGCGCTGCTGTCTGGTTTAGTGACGGTGGCTCTGACCAAAAGACAGGAGGCAGACCTGAAGATGTAAAGAGTGATGTTTCTCCGGAGTGATGAGGACGGACATGATTAGAAAGGAGCACATCAAAGGGAAAGCCTAGGTTAGACATCTTGAAGACAAAGTAATAGCTGGCTGGGGTGCTTCCTCAGCCCTAGGCCTGTTTTGCTGTACACGGGCCCCTTTCGTTGCTGGCTCTGTTTCTGAGTACAAAAAGGGGCCCAAGTACAGCGAAACAGACCTAGGACTGAGGAAGAACCCCAACCAGCGGCACCAGGATTGAGCGGCACGCACCCTGGGGCATGGGGCCCCAAGGGACACCCCACTGCTACTATCACTCCTTTTAACGTGTCCAAACCATCTCAATCTGGCCTCTTATTACTTTGCCTCCAGGATGTCTAACCTGGGCTGTCCCTCTGATTTGCACCTTTCTAATCATGTCCATCCTCATCAGTCCCGAAGAAAATCTTTACATCTTCAGGTCTGCCTCCCGTCTTTTGGTCAGAACCACCGTCACTAAACCAGACAGCAGAGCTGCTGTCACTACCACCTTATAAACTTTCCCCTTCACTCTTGCTGCTTATCTTCTGTCACATATAACTTCTGACACTCTTGACCTCTTGATGTTGGTTCTGCTTCCCGGTGTTCTTGCCGCTTGGTGGGGCTGGCAGCTGTCCGTCTTCAGTTTGACTCCGGAGAGCGATTTGTGCACTGATGGGATCTTGCTTCATGACCTTGTCCCAACAAACCAGTACTACTACTACTACTACTACTCTCCTTAAACCACTTTGGGAAGTACAAATTACTGCAGACCAGGAACACCCAACACAATCTATCAGTTGTGGAGATGCTCTGCCCCTGTTCTCCAGAAATCCCCATTTGTCCCAAGTCTCTCAAATTCTTCCCGTCTTCAAGTTTTCCAGCCTCCAACAGCAACTTCAGCAGAAATTGATCCCATGCTGCCTCATATATGCCACATATTAACAGTGGCCATATCCAAGATATTCTATTATTCTGACCTGTCCGGGGTTTAAATGTTATGGTGTATACTCGTCTTTTTCTTTTTTCAGCCTTTCCTTTTAGGGTTTGCCACGGCGCAACATCTCGCTCCTTATATTGACTTGGCACAGGTTTTATGTCCGATGCCCTTCATGACAGAACCCCTCCATTACACCAGGCTTGGGACCGGCACTAGAAATACACTGACCTGGGACCCCTGTGTGGCTGGGTATATGAGAGAGGGCTGAGAGAGAGTGGTGGTTTGAGAGGACTTCAATGCTTATGTTGGTGAAAGGAGCTGAGGAGATGAGGAGTTTATTAGCAAGTATGGTGTTAAGTACAGGAACATGGAAGGACAGATACATTTCGCGAAGAAAATGGAAATGGCTGTGGTGAACATGAATTTCAAGAAGAGGGAGGAGCACAGGGTGACATAAAAGAGTGGCGGTAGGACACGCAGGTAGACTACATCCTATACAGAAGATGAAACCTGAAATAGATTGGAGATCATAAGGTGGTGACAGGGCATAACATAGACAGACAGCATATAGAATGCTAGTGTGTAGGATGACTGGATGGTGGTATAAAATAGGAAAAGAGCAAATTAAGTTGAGAGAGGAAGGCTGCTGTGGGAACTTCAGGGCAAGAGAGATGAAAAAGTAGGCAGGGGCACAAAGAGATGCAACATAAGGCAAAGAGTGAGGTGGCAAAGGCTAAACGAGAGGCCTATGATGAGTTGTTTGAGAGATTTGATACTAAGGAAGGAGAAAAAGAGAGAGATAGGAAGGATGTGCAGCAGGTTATGTTGATTAAGGATATAGAAGGATATGTGATAACAAGTGAGGAGGGTATGAGGGTAAGATGGAAAGAATACTTTGGAGAACTGCAATTGGGAAAATAAGTGAGAGAAGGGTGGAAGTTGTGAGAATGGTAAATCAGGAAGCCCCAAGGTTCGGTAATGTTGAAGTGAGAGAAGCTGGGAAGAGGATGAAGAACGGAAAGGCGGTTGGTCCTGATGACATACCGGTGGAGGTATTGAGGTGTCTAGGAGAGAAGGCAGTGGAGTATTTAACTACATTGTTCAACACATTCTTGGAGAATGAGAGGATGCCTGAAGAATTGAGGAAAAGCGTGATAGTGCCGATTTTCAAGAACAAGGGTGATGTTCAGAGTTTTAGCAACTACAGGGGTATAAAGCTGATGAGCCAGACGATGAAGATCTGGGAAAGAGTAGTGGAAGCTAAGTTAAGAAAAGTGGGGACAATTTGTGAGCAGCATTATGGTTTCATGCCAAGAAAGAGCACCAAGATGCAGTGTTTGCTTTGAGAGTGCTCATGGAGGAGTACAGAGAAGTACAGAAGGAGGTGCAATGCATCTTTGTGGATTTAGAGAAAACGATAGAAATCAGAGGGAGGAGAAGTATGTTAGGGCGGTAAAAGATATGTATGAGAGCAGCATGACTGGGGTGAAGAGTCAGGTAGGAGTCAGGGATGAAATCCAGATGAAGGTGGGACTGCACCAAGGATTAGTTCTGAGTCCCTTTGCATTGGTGATGGACAGGCTGACAGATGAGGTCAGGCAGGAGTGGACTATGATGTTCGCGGATGACATTGTGATCTGTAGTGAGCAGGTGGAAGAAAAGCTGGAGAGGTACTAGAGTTAAGAGGAATGAAGGTCAGTCGCAGCAAGACAGTGAGGATGCAAAGAGTAGAGGTGAAGAAGGTGCGGCAGTTTAAGTACTTGGGGTCAACTGTTCAGAACGGGGAGTGTGGAAAAGTGGTGAAGAAGCGAGTGCAGGTAGGGTGGAGTCGGAGATAAAGAGGGATAGGAGTTATCAGTGACAGCAAAGTAGCAGCAGGAGTGAAGAGAAAGGTTTCATAAGATGGTAGTGAGAGCAGCTCTGCTGGATGGCTTGGACACGGCGGCTCGATCCAAAAGACAGTGGGCGGAGCTGGAGATGGCGGAGTTGAATATGTTAAAATTTTCGCGGGGGGTGACGAGGACGAAAATGATTAGAAATCATCAGAGGGACAGCCCATGTTAGACGTCTTGGAGGCGAAGTCAGAAAAGCCAGATTGAGATGGTCTGGACACGTGAAAAGGAGGGATAGTGGTTATATTGGCAGAAGGATGCTGGAGATGGAGCTACTACCAAGAAGGAGAAAAAGGGGAAGAACAAATATTTCTGGATGTGGTGAGAGAGGACATGCAGTCGGTTGGTGTGACTGAGGAAGATGCAGAGGACAGGGCGAGACGGAAACAAGTGATCCGCTGTCGCAACCCCTAAAGGGAACAGCCGAAGAAGAAGTAGAAGAAGACTGAATTTAAGAGTATATCTCCCTCTCTCTCACATATCCCCACTTTTGCCCTCTCCCTCTCATTTGCGCTCCCCCTATCTGCTTGCACTCCCTCTTCGCCCTTTCAGTCTCTCTCTCCCCCTCCCTCCATCTGTTTCTCTTTCTTTCTTTCTTCCAACCCAACCGGTCATGGCAGCCCGCCGTCTTGCATTTCCTAGAGGTTTCAGCCCATTAAAAAGTGTTTTCTCAAGTTTTTGCTCACAGAGGAATTTGTTGGGTCCCTGTAAGATAATTACATAAAGATTTCGGTCTAGACCTGCTCTTCCTGGAAATCACCTTGAGACAACAGCTGTTGTGAATTGGCGCTATATTAACAACATTTGATTTGATTTGAAGAGAAATCCGTTGAAAACGGTTGTTTTTGGGAGCGTCTTATCTCTGTTCCCACCAATTACACTTTCATTTAGAGAGTGAAATATTATGTTTTGCACTTTTGGTAGAAACCCAAAAAAAAAAAAAAAAGTTTGGTGCAAGAAAGGAACCAGTGATTGTGTACGACACAGAGAAAGTGATATGATACACAGCAGGCCATTGTTTGATTGACTCCTTCCACGTCATTTCTCTTTTGCCTGTTGGAACACAGGCATTCTACATAAGAATCCCACACTGGCGTTAGGATTACCTCGCCGTTATTGGGTTCAGTGTGAACAAATAAGGGTAGCTCAGAGAATGGTCTTGGTGACGCCATTATTCTGCATTCTCTGTGTAAAAAGGATTATAGAGAATGAATGGAGACAGTTAAGGGGGGTTAGCTCTACTGTTCTCCAGGGTTGGGACCGGCCACTGACAGCTCCTGGGACCCAGTGCAGCTGCACCAGTTTCATAGTCGATATTTAAACCAGCGGACTGGAGGCACTGTGAGTGTATGGTCAGTCTGACACTCTCCCAAAAGGAGACACGCCCCTTTTTCCATGTCCTTAAGTGACCCAACACCCTCATTTAAGCCATCTCCACACGCACACACACATACACACACGTCGACATTTGCTCTTTGACAATGTAACACACACCCAGTGACCTCTGAGCAGATGTCTGCGTCAGTCCTTGCTTGTATCGCGTGTTCACTTCAGTTTAGTTTAGGAAACACCATCGGTATGTATATCTGTAAATATGTGTATGTATCCTTCTACACAATTTCTCATCCTCGAATCATCTTCACAGTTTCTGCAGCTCTGTGAGTAGCTCGCCTGACCCCGCTCTCTGAATTTACAACGTCATCCTTTGGGACTTTCTGTCTCAGAGCTGCTCCTCTTCAAGAAAATATTTACATAAGTGAAATTCAAACCCTCTAGAAAGCAGTGCTTTAGAGTCCCCTGTGACGTAGGACCTGTTTTATTCAGCTGCATGGGAGTTTGATCCGCCAGCTCTTCTTCTACTCTGGAGACTGCAGCTCAGTGAGTGTGAGTGTGTGTGTGTGTGTGTGTCTGTGTGTGTGTGTGTGTGTGTGAGTGTGTGTGTGTGAGAGAGTGGGGCGTTGTGTGTGTGTGTGTGTATGTACATGTGAGTGAGTGTGTGTGTGTGTGTGTGCGTGAGTGAGTGTGTGTGTGTTTGCGTGTGTGGTATGTGCGTGTGTGAGTGAGTGTGTGTGAGTGAGTGGGGCGTTGTGTGTGTGTATGTATGTACATGTGGGTGAGTGTGTGTGTGTGTGCGTGTGTGGTATGTGCGTGTGTGAGTGAGTGTGTTTGTCATGTGTGTGTGTGTATGTACATGTGAGTGAGTGTGTGTGTGCGTGTGTGCCAGTGAGTGAGTGTGTGTCATGTGTGTGCGTGTATGTACACGTGAGTGAGTGTGTGTGTGTGTGTGTGTGTGTGTGAGTGAGTGTGTGTTTGATCTTGTAACTTGATGAACTGACTGTGATTAGGTGTCAGGTAGAGAGATAGACTCACATGACAGGGGCTCTCAGCTCCCCTCTGTGAAGGTAACGGGTCCAGAGCTCCTCCCTCTGGTGAACATGACGACCTCAACAGGATCAGAGTCACTGCTGATGTTTTAGATATCAATATTTAGGTTTTATCAGTCATTTATGCCGCTATCCCCTAGAGACTATGCCGTATGTTTCATTCATTAAATATAATCAAATATCTTAATATTAGATGTCAGTTAAATTGCAAAAACTCTTTAAAATTAATGGATTTTGGTAGATGTCAACTATTATTTTCTAATCATTCTTCCAATTCACAGAGAATTCTCTGTGTCTAAACACACAATCAGTTATTTTACTTTAATACTCGAAGCACCATTGGTGTTAACACACACTTTTACTAGGTTTCTAATGCAGGTCTGAGATCAGTAGCAGGTGATTCGGAGGCAGAGCCCTGCCTGCACGGCGACAACAGAAGAGGAAAGAACTGTTTCACCACATAAGAGACGATGAGGCAGTGAAGGATCCACAACAGGGTCACAAAGTGTTTGTCTTTCTCGAAGGAATCCTGGACTGTGCTATGAATGCTGTGGAAGATCAGTTTTGAACGACATTTCATCCATCAATGAGAAGAACGGCAAAGATATTAAAAGCACAATAAATCCAGAGAGGGACAACAGATTTGAACTGACTGCATTCAGTGGAAGTATTCGCCAAATTCACCTGGGAAAATGGTTTGGAAGTATATCCACTATCAGGTACTTCAGGCAGTTCAAAGTTGAAATTAATTTTTTTTTTAAAAACCCCACCTTGCAGAAAAAAGTTTTATGTGCTCTCTAGTCAGTTTGCTGCTGATAATATGTGGTTGAATGCATTTCTTGTGCGTGTGTGCTTATATGTGTGTGCGTGTAGGTGTGTGTACATGTGTGCGCATGTATATGTGTGCGTGTACGTGCGTGTTTATGCTTGTGTGTATATATGTGTGAGAGTGTACGTGTATTTGTGTGTGTGTTTATGTGTGTGGGTGCGTGTGCACACCACAGGACAAAGTGCATCAAATATACTTGCCCTGTAATTATTTTTAGGAGCTGAAATTGGAATATTTGTAAATTATAAATGTGGTTATCGATATTGATATTGATAGAACCACTCTGGGTGACATTACTTTAGCTTACAGCACCTCAGTGAGTTATCTTCAACCAGGAACGTCCTTTGACTCCCTCATTAAGCACATTTCTACGACTGCCTTCTTTCATCTGCGTAGTATTTAAAGATTCAGACACATTCTGTCTCAAAAATTGGTCCACGCATTTGTTCCTTCCAGGCTGGATCACTACAATTCCCGCTGATCAGGCTGTCCTAATCTTAGAGCTATCTTAGGGAGCTCATCGTATTCCAGTATCCGACCAGAACCAGAACATTACGCTCTCAGGACACAAGGTTAAACAATCTCCAGGTATCCTTCTCAGCTGTGGGCTGCCAGAGGTGCTGCCGTAGGAAGTTGATGACCCAGTCAGACGGGTAGAATGGGCCGATGGGAGAAAATCAGAATGGAGAGAATCAGGAACAAACAGGCATTTTAGGGGTGGTTAGCTGAGTCTGAGTTGCTCTACTGGGCTTGGTGGCCACAGGATTTGATTTACCATCAATGAAGGTGGGAGGTAAGATGGCATTCTGCAATAAGAAGAGTGGTTTGCAGAAAACTGGTGGGAAAACTGCTCTGGTTCTGCGTTTCAGCCATAACTGCCTTTAATCAAACATATATTGGACTCTAAAGCTCATATTCCGTGGGTAAAGCTGCTGTGGCTGCTCCACTATCAGCAGAGGGAGCACAGATATATAGCTTTGTGTTTAACCTGTGGCTGGAGATGGAAGCCAGATGGCGGGAGGAAGGGAAGTGTGCCTCTTGACGGAGGGAATACCTCCGAGTTCTGACATCCATTATGTAAGAGTTGTGCGTTTCCATAGTGGGGTGACTGGTGTTGATTTATAATCCGTGGTTAAAATCTGTCACTGTGGGGATATTTCAGTAAAAAGCATGTCACTACTCTCCTGTGAAGTGTTTGATCTGTGGTTAACAAGTCAAGGAATCGTCCCAGGAGGCCTGACTGGAAGAAACCAAACTCTTAACCGCTGCCCTCTCTACATTTATAAATGCTTATTTATGAGTTCATTTGAAGTGTCAGGAAAGCATTAAAGCTTGTATTTATATGCAGGAATATGACTTGACCCTGATTTAAGTTGACAACATTGAGCGGATAACTGCAATGTTCTTCAGTAATTATTCTGTGGAGTTCAAACTCGGATTGTTCATCAGAGGACTGAGGTGGTTCAGGGGTGGGACTGGGTTTTTTTCTTGGCCTACTCTGGAGCTCCGGATTTTTTCTTTTCTTCACTCTCCTTGAATGACCGGTTACCCATAGTTTGTCTTCTTGTTTAGTCGGCCACCATTAAGGGTGGTGACCCTTAATATCATATTGTATATAGATCCATGAAGAATGGTGGCCGATGGAATGATCAAACAGCACAGAGGGAGAGAGAATTATCACTAAATACTTCAATTGCAGATACTAACAATCTGAGTTTTTCAGCAGAATATGAAAAGACGAGAACACAAACTCAGCAAGTAAAAATTCCCTTTTTTTCATTTTGTGTGGTAAACAACAAATTTCAGTTGCACAGTCTGAAGCAGAGCTACTGGAAAAAAACAAAAAACAAAAAAAAACCTTCTCATTTGCAGTCTAAGAAGCTCACATACATTCTAAAAGTAGGAAAAACATGGAAGGATTAGTAATACTGCAAGCATATAAATAGTGTTTTACACATGAAGACTACTGAATAAATGGTATTTATTGCACCAAATTACTATTGTGGGTGGTGTGGAACATTGAAAACTCTCTGTAAACATAATATACTGCTATTATTATGGCGGTTTGGTGCAAATTTATTATCATCATTATATGTTCAGCTATAAAAATCAATAATACCACCACAGAATAACACACACTGACAACCACCCCTAAACGGTTTATTAACTCTTACCCACTGGTTCAGTATTATCACTTATTGTCTCACCACTTATCATGCCATTGGAGATCAGACTCTTTCCTTTTTTCTTTATATTTGCATGCAGTTTATTCTTATAATTCCTCCTGTATTTTAATTCACATTACATAGTATGTCTTCTCGTTTAGTCATCTTTACCTGTATGTTGGAGCTGCTGCAACGACTTAATTTCCCCTCTTGGGGATTAATAAAATTTCTATGTATCCATCCATTTATCATAATCTGTCTTAATATTATTTATGTCCTGCCATTTATCCTACCCATCAACTTAGTATGGCTGTAGTTTCATTTTCCTAACGGATATTGTACCCACTCTCTGAGTTTTATTATCTATCTGATTTTGTCAACCGTTTATGCAAATCAAAAATGTTTGTATGTTGGCAATAAAAATTAAGAAACAAGAACAAAAAGGGGCAAAAGGGAAAGGAAACTGTCTGTAGGGGTGTTGTCAGTGCAGAGTTCTGTGAGGTGACGGCATACAGAAAAAGAAACATGGTAAAAAACGTCCCTCTGATGGGAAAGAGTGAAGCGAAAGGTTTACAAGATGGTAGTTTGCAGCTCTGATGGATGGTTTAGAGATGGCGGCTCTGACCCAAAGTCTGGAGGCAGAGTTAAAGATGTTAAGATGTTTTTTGGGAGTGAGGATGGTCAAGATTAGAAAGGAGGACACCAGAGGGACAGCCCAGGCTAGACGTCTTGGAGACAAAGTAAGAGAGGCCACATTGAGATTGTTTGGACACGTGAAGAGGCGGGATGGTGGATCTACAGGTAGAAGGATGCTGGAGATGGAGCTGCTGGACAAGAAAAGAAGGGGAACAAAGATGAAGTTTCTGGATGTGGTGAGCCAGGACTGACAGGAAGATGCAGAGGACGGGGTAAAATGGAAACATAATCTGTGGAGACCCCTTAAGGGAACAGCTGAAGGATCAGACAATAATATGTTAGCGCCCCCTACCTAATAGTCTGCTCCCCTGCATCATCTCTCCAGTGACATGAATAAAATTATTTATAACAAAGGTTCTTGCCACCTTTCTTGGATTATTTCTTTTTAAATAAAGGCGGTAACGCAACTCTATGTATTTCTCATCCATCAGAACAATTTATTCATTCTTGCCACATGGTAGATGTGTGTATTAAGACATGGCTGCAGAGAGCATGACCCGACTTCACTGTCAGTGAGAAGAAATCACTGCATTCTGCGTCTCTACTGAGAGAAACCACGACACTACAAACTCAGTCCCAGACAGCAGAAAACAGGAACACTACCAAAACCTACAAAAAAAGATAGACAATTATACAAACCAGAAATATTAGAAAACTATACACAACTCTATGTGCTTTGCGTAATTTCTGCATAATTACAAATATTCTCCATTTCATGTAAATATTGACTGATTTCAGGTTTGGTAGTCCGACTGATGTTCGAGAACGTGCACGGATTGATTTGAGGGGGAGGGGCCAAGAGAAGACAGCGCTTTAAATCATAATCCTCAAAATAAGTAAGTAATCTGTGCAGATAGGAGAAGCTTCCCGCCGTCAACCAAGAATGTGTACTTCCTCTACACATTCTTACGTGTATATATAATATACAATCCCCGGGGAGTCCGTCGACTGATCCCATCACATCCAGAGAACCATCGTAATCGGAAAGAATAATTTAAGATATTTTACCATGAAAGTTTACCATAAAAATATAACGAATATCTAATTTATAGTTGGAAGCAAATTTATTCAACCACAAATGTACGGAGGAAGAATATATTTCCTCAGCAATAACATCAGAACCACTGAGAGGTCAAGTCCCAATAACATTGATTATTTGGTTACCTGCCTTGTACTAGACAGCAGGTGAACATTTTAGTTGATGAGTTGGGAGTACAAATGAACAAGGTAAGGAGCAGAGCGACTTCAACAAAGGCCAAACGAATGATGGCTAGACGAGAGGGTCAGTGCATCTCCAGAGCTGCAGGTCATGTTGGGTATTTCTGGTCTGCAGGGGTTGGAACCTCCCAGATTGGTCTAAGGAAGAACAACAGGGTCTTTTGTACCCCAAGAGGACATACAGCAGGTCACAGGGTCTCAGTGGCTAAAGGGTTTCTACAAAGCACCGGAGAGGATTTGCATTTATCCCCTTCAAAAATAAGTAAACAATAATGAATACGGGGAGTTTGCAGCTTGGCATTAGCAAAACAAAATTTGCCTAAAAAAACAAGTGAAAATTGGCCTTCTAAGATTACTTGAAATAAGATCAAACCTTTCAATAAAGGATAAATTTAAATTAGCAAAGAAATCTTACTTTGAATTATATTTTTTGTATTTGTTGCCAGACATGTCAACATCTTCATTCAGTTAAATGCAACTCATACTGAGATTTTGAACATTTGCAGTGTGAATCATTTTAAACTGCAGTTATCAGTACAAGCAGCCCTTCGTGTTACATTTAGGGGGGAAAAAACTATCGTATTTTCTGTTCTTTTGAGCCATTTAAACTGTTGTTGTGTGACTGGGTTATTGTAAACAGCTGATAAATAATAGATTGAATCAATACCCCCATATACAAAGATGGTTGAATAATTTTGCTACCAGAGATTATTTTACACAGAGCTCACCTCTCTTGCCTCGATGCCGCTTCCTGAAATTATTAACATTTACAATAAGCAGCTAAAACTAAGAGTTCTAACAAATCTGGGCCAGTTTCCCCACTTACATCCTCCATGAAGCAGTCACTGTTCCTCAGTCAGAGCTGGGGGTAGAGGAGAGAAGGAGGGACTCCTATTCAGCCTTCAAAAGACAAATAAATAAACGCCTCTTAGTCTCCAGTTGCTTGTCAAATCCTTTAAATCCAGCGCGAGCAGCAACAGCAGGATGTATAAATCCACAACCTGCCAGCGGACAGGTCAACCAATACTGAATCTAAACACCTAAGATTTTATTCTAGTCACAAATAAAATGAATCCCAGCAGTCTGATGTTTTAACTGTTGGTGCTTATTCCTGCCTTTTGGTTTTTTCTGACGTCTGAGGAGGTAGTTTCACATCAAACGAGGGATAATAATGCTGATTTGGAGACAGATCATAACAGAAATAGCATTAGAATCATTTAGTAATGCAAACAATAATGTCAGATATATTCAAAGGAACAACATACTGCATCAATAAAGAAAAAGTCTTTATCAACAATCAGATTTCCGTCTTATTATCAGTAGGATGGAAACCAGCAGAGCGGAACCCTTCGGGCCGACATCTGAAACAGCATTAATGAGCATAAATGTGCTCCTACTTTACATCTCCATGTTCATTTCCTCCGGATTAGATGCTGTTGTGAGGACATGGTAGAAGAAAAGATCTGGGGAGGAGCAGTGGAAGCTGGCCCAACAGATATGAGGTGATACTGCTGGAACCAGCTGACCTCTGTCTCCAGCAAAAGTTTATAGACCAGGAAAAAGACAGGGCTGTGGAGCTGAGGCAGGGTTAAAGCTGGAAACCCTCCATGGGTCCTTCCTGCTGCTGGAAGATGAACTGGCCTTGGTTCTGGTCCACCTGGGGAGCCAGGCTAGCATCCTCCTCCTCCACTCCGAAGTAGTGTTCAGTCAGGTCAAAGGCCTTCTGGTAAATCTCCTGGTTCTCATGACTCTGCAGGAACTCAATCTTGTCAAGGCCTGAAAGAGAGCGCCCACATAAACACAGCTCGTTACATTTCAACAGGATGGAGCGAATTTCGGGTCACTCATGGTTCACTGCAGCACCAGGTTTCAATATCTAAACCTCTGCGATGAGATATTTCCTCAGTGACACAGTCAGGTCGTAAAATATAACAGTATCTGTTCAGGCAACATATCTGGGTGAAAGGAGTCAAAAGTTAACCATACAAAACAGATTCAAAATAACAGGATAAAACACACTAAGACATGAGTCCCAAAACAAATTCTGAAAAAGAAGTCTGAGGGAGAAGGCGGGTCTCTAAACAGGAAGAGATGTTGCTGACCTTTGATTTAGGTCCTGTTTATACGTCAGTTTTGGCCAGAAACAGAAAAGTTTTTCTTTGCATTTGAAAAAAGCTGTGTTCAGACGACAACGTTTGAAAACGATCCTCGTACACACAGGACCGCTGTAATCACACGCACTCGGGAACCCTTTCTCCAAAGGTTGTGTTTTCTGGCACAGTTTTCATGTAAACGAAAAGCTCACAAAGGTTGTCAACCAAGCGAGCGGGGACCGAACAAAGTGCCAAATGGAGAAGAGAATGTAGAAGAAAAAAAAACACAGTATGAGTGATGGTTGGACTGATTTTTGTGAGGCTCAACTTTTCTATATTGAATAATATAATACATATTGTAATCCAGCTCATGTTTCTAAACTTTCTATGGTATATTTTTGCTCCGTAGACCGTTTCTGTTCACTCGTCTGACCGACAGCTGCACACAGACAATGTCATTGGCCCTGCTAATATTAATGAAAATAAGATTGTAGCTAATATCTACAAATCATTTATTTTGTTTATGAAGGCTCAAAAGCATTCTTTGGTGTCTCTTATTACCCTTTATCTGTAGTTCTTCTTCTGTCTGGGTTTGGAGACTGTTTCCTACGGTGGTCGAGGCGGCTCATACAAATGTAAAAGCCACAACAGAACTGACAACAACAAATGATGTTACTATCACTGAGTAATCATCCAAAATGAGCAATGTTGCTCACTATTATTTTGCATAGATGAACTTTTGCCATCTTACATTATGCTACTATGAAGCTAACTATGCAGTGACGTTAGCATTAAAGCTAGGTCAAATGAATGTAACCTCAGTTTGGCTCATTTCTGGGGATTTTTTGCCTGCATAAAGCGGTTAAAGCGGATTCATTTCTGGTGAATCTCTTGTACGTATATTCCTATTGACAAACTATTTTTTATTTATCATCATTTTAGCATTCTTCTTCACATATATTCTATCTCAGGTTTCAATTTTCCTCCATTGTGTATTTTGTGTACTTGCTGCTCTAACACCACATTCCCCCTTTGCATTGGTGAAGTGTAATCTTCTTATCGTAACTGCTTCATGCTGCAATACTACGGGGATCGGTCAGTCAGTCAGTCCCACCTCGGTGAAGTTAGGTTTAAGTTGCAAACATTGAATCCAATGAAGCTTGACATTCACGCTGGAACCAGCTTAAAACTAACTTCACCCCGGTCTTTGTCCCTCAATTGCACTGGTGCCGACTGAAATGAAATAATTGAATCAACTATGTTTGATGATGAAGTTTGACACCGATGTTGATTTCTTCCAGTGGAACAGGAAGGGTCATATTGGCTTTTGCAGGTGTATGAGCCATCTTGTCCACCATAGCTTCCTGACAGATCTAGTTTTAATCATAAGTATGCGCTCTTAGACAGATTTTTGTTTTAGTCCAGTTTTGTGGTGTAAGGATGTTGACTGTATGATGGTTCGTACCGTAAGCCTCTTCGATGAGAGCGCAGTAGGGGTTGAGCCCAGTTCCGTTCTGTTTGGCCTCCTGTTCTCCCAGTCTGAGAATGTTCTCCAGGCCGTTTAGAGACACCTGCACAATTTTCGAGTCCATCACCGTCAGCAGGTCACACATGGGTTTGATGCAGTTCAGAGACACCAGATACCTGAGCACACAATGACAACTTAAGCCCGGCTCAGTATCAATTTTCCAAAACCAATTAATCGGGGGAAGGCTTTAGCTCAGTGGGTGGAGCAGTCGTAAAAATACGACTGCTCCATAAAAGTTCAATAAACCAAATGTTATATTCTGTTTTCCTGTTTTAAATGCAATATGCTGTAAACTGCAAACAACAAACATTTTATTTTTCTGTTCAACCCTCTATCAGGTACTTCGGTGCAACAAAATTGAAAGATATTCATGACCTCTATTCTCAGGGTGGAGCTTTCATAGGCCCGCAATATCCGCCCCAATACAATGTAATACATAGAAATAGACAAAGCAAAAGACTGGTGAAATACCTTATCTGTACGGGAGTTCCTCCAGAGGTGGCGTTAGTAATCGCCCACGCAGCCTCCTTCCTCGTACGGAACTCAGCCTTCTGAAGGATCTCAATTAGAACTGGGAAGATGTTGGCATCAATCACATTCTGACAGGAGAAAATAAATACCGTCAACTTCACCGAAACATAAAAAGAAGCACTTCCCCAGACATCAGGTGATGCAGCCTTTACCTGAATCTGAGCTCTGTCCCCTGCTGTTATGTTGGACACCGTCCAGCACGCCTCCTTCTTGATGGACTCCTTGGGACTGCTGAGGAGGTGGAGTAGGCACGGTAGGGCAGAGCAGTCTAGGATTACCTGAGATGAAAAACAGACTTCAGATTAAATTAAATATGATCCCGTATGAAGAAATCAATGGAGAAATGAAGAAAGTTTATCTACCTGAGTCTGGAGGTCATCTCCTGTTACGATGTTGCCAACCGCACGTAAAGCAGGGGATACAACCTTATAGTCACTGTGCCTGGAGAAAACACAGATATTGACCTAACGTACAGTGTTGACATTAAAGCAAAAACTACCATTGTGAAAATTAGAGAGGCCATGATGTCACAAACCATAACAATGCAGTGGAAATGTGCTCCAACAGCTTTAAACTTGATTTTTAACTGATGAAGTCTTTCAGCGGCCAGTTTCAGCTTGTTTTTGTGTTGCTAAAAGGTAAGTTCCGATCCATTTAACTATTTAAATATTTTAGTGACATTTCCTCTATTAACTCAGCTTAACACATTTGAGCAAAGTATGAATATAAAAACAAAAGACACGAATAAAAACAAGTTATAAATATAAAAAAAAATTAGGGAACATATTATTTGCATTTTTCTCACTGCTGTGTTAATCAACAAAGCTACAATTTCCATCGTAATAATAGTTCTGGGTTCTTATGTGTAAAGCACTAAAATCAAATTCCTCACGAATGAACAGTTATTGTGCCAAAACAAGTGAACCAGAAACTATTCAATTAAAGATGATCACTTGTCTACTAATCCACATTTTCCTGTGTGCTTTGCAAGAAACTGGTCAAAAAATAAAAACTTTAAATTAAAATGAAGGGCTTCCTTCTGATGAGCTTTTAATGGAGTAGTGAACGACTTTCTATAAATGTTGCAAATGTGAATCTATGGGTTGTATTCACTTTCCTCCCACCAGCTCTGTTGTAAGAATTATGAGAGGACAATTTCCATGGTAAACGGAGTGAAAAATCCCTTGAGCTTATACAAATAACCCAGATTAAATTGATAGAATTAATTTTCAGCTGGGTGGAAGTCTGAGACTCATCAAAGGGTAACCCCCGTAAAAGTCGCTAGATATAAATGTATTTAGTTTCTTTTGGTCATGTTCAGGCCTGGTACTATCATCCATACCGGCTGGACCAATCACAAGTGGACACTCAAAGCTCTTCTGTTCAAACCAGGCATAGCGATTAGTGTGTTCAGAAACCACCTATGATACGACCCCATTTCATTCACTAGTCATTGAGCCCCCAAAGTGCAGTTGATTAAACACATACATCACTGGGATAAATGAACAAAATGATTTTTAGCAACAAAAAAAAAGTAAAAAAGGATTCAAAATATCAACTAAACATTAAAAAATGTAAGAAATAATTAATGTTTGTACAACCTCAGGTAAACTTATGGAATCATCCAAATCAGATGATTTACAGCAAACAAGAAACATCAAAGATAAGATGCAACTTTTGTTTAAAAGCTCAGCTGAACATTCTGGCTTCCGGAAATAGAACTCAAACAAATAAAATAAAATTAATTTAACAGATTAAATTTTTTTGGTAAAAAAATTATATTGACAAAAAATCAAAAAAAAAAAAGCTAATACTATTAGCTTTTACTAAAAGTCTTATATATTTTATATTACTATTATTATAATGAAGAAAAAACTTTTTTTTTCGTTTCCTGCTAAGACGGCAATCGAGGTATATCCACTAATTATGGTGATTCCATAATTTATTTTCTGGGTTTGTGCTAACTTCAGTAAATCAGAAAATGAGCCATGCCTACGGACAGCTGGCAAAGTGACTATTTTGAAAACTACGACACGGTTGGCCAATGGTAAATAAATACTTGTTTACTTCAGTCAAATGTAAACGTTGTATTCAGTTTAAACGTAAAGTTCAAACAGTTACTAAAGGAAGATAGACAAACGGACACCCTAAACAATAAAAGAACCAAACCTGCAGTTCTGCTGATGTTCTAACCGAGTCATCTAGCAAAGGTTGGCGTGCTTAACGTTAACTGCTTCCAACATAAACGTCAGGACGAAATGTTCACAAGCTGCCTAAAATATATCCCACATACTGAGAGGTGCCATAGTAACAACACAATCGATTGTATTCTGACTTCACCTGTCAGGTTATAATGGTTATAATGTTATGGCTGATCAGTGTACCCCTCAGCCAGGAAAGGAAGACTATCCTAAAGTGTGGATCTGTGAGATTCTTACATGAGCAGCTCCACTAGTCTGCGGCAGACTACCGAGTCGATGACTGTCTGGATCTTCTCATTTGGGCCGTCAGACAGGTAGGACAGAGCCCAGCAGGCATCAGCTAGAACATCTGGATCACTTCTAAACAGAAGTCTGGACAGCACGCTGAGACCTGGTGACACCTGACGCACACCGGAGACAACCAAGAGCCAGTGATCGTTTTAAACACAGTAGGATGAACATTTCAAGAATCAGTGCTGATAAAAGTCACGCAGAGAGGAGACGTCCCTTTTCATCTACCAGATACATTAAATGTATCTGCTAGTTAACGTCATGAAACAAATAATTCTGTGCTCTGTTTACACTGTCATGACTTGAGTTAAACATGTTTGGCCACAATTTAATGAATATAATTTGAAATAGGAGTGCTAAAATACTTAATTAAAAACATTTTAAAAAAAAAACATTTCACCCTTCCTCACCGAATGATGAAGTTGTCTTTATAATTATCTATAAATAAGGAGCTATCATTTAAAAAAAACAAAAAAAACACTGAAAATGTTCACGAATTAATGGAGTGCTTAGACCAGAGTGAAAAAAAGTTCTCTATCAAAAATATACAAAGTGTCGAGAGAAAATCATGGAGACCAAAAAAGTATTTATCAACGGAGATGTACATCTGAAGTAGGGGAGCAGCCTACTTCCAACAGGCCAATTAACATATTGATGGATTGGTTAATTGACAAATCTATTTGTTAAATAATGTATTAAAGGACTAACGCACATCTTGAGAAAAAAAACCCAAACACAAAATGAATGACTTTTTTTTCACAAACTGTATTACAAAATTATCTTTTCAATTGCTTTACTTCTTATTTGATTTATGACACAATGAAAACAGGATCGACAAAAAAATGGCTCTAGCCTTTAACTTTTCTACATATTTGTCCTAAAATAAAGTCTCATTAGAGAAGCTGGAGGTATGTTGGCTTCACCTCGCTTTGGCCCCAGCCTCTAAGTTCTGACCCGCAGACTTACCTTGGCAAAATCTGGCGGTGGGTTCTTCCCTCGGCAGAGATTGGACAGAGCCCACACTGCATTGCGGGTGGTTGTGAGACGGCTGGACTTAGTGAGTAGCCTGGAAATGAGAACACAGCATCCAGTTGTTTTCAAAGATACTGATGCTCCCAGACAGACAGACAGACAGACATACAAGCAGACAGACAGACAGGCAGAAACTTACTGCTGTAGAGACGGCAGGATACCACAGTTGAGCACGTAGTCTCTGCATTCAGCGTTATCGCCTGCAATGTTCCCCAACGCCCACACAGCCTGACACACAACAAACGGTCAACACGCCTCAGTGTCGGAGAAAACAATATTCAGCAGCAGCAGTCAGTGAATAATAAGCGCTGCAAAGGATGATGTCACAGCTAAAACTAAAAATGATGTCACAGCTAAAATATGCTGTAGTATATCTATGTATATATTTACAGTATATACATAGATATACTATATATACTTTATATTTATATGCGGAAGTATTTAGTTGCCCATAAAAATCTGTCACTGTAGAACAACAATCAGATGTTTCTGTGATTATCAAACAATATCTGTATGTCACTGAAATTCATTCTCATTAAAAACAAAAGTAAACCGTTGAACAAACAATGTCAACACTCAAGCCTTTTCCCACACCTTAGAGGGGCAGATATGAGCGCAGTTTCCCATCGTATTTATATAATATATATACGATGCTGGAGGATGTAGAGAATGGAAGCAGCAGCTCTTCAGTAATTTTGTTGATTTAGCCGACTGTCCTTTTACAGGTGCAAATCAGCACCTGTGCGGCTGCTGTTGAAGGGTGAGGGGGCACCCTGTTCCTCTGCAGCACTACTGACCCCGTTGGAGTCTGCATTAACGGTTTTAAGATCTACATAAATGTATTTAAAGCCTCGTACACGACATCGTAACACGGTTAAGACTTTAATTTGAATTAACAGCATTGAAGACCCTGCAGAAATCCTGTTTATAAAGAACAAAATGATGCATTCAATACTTCATCCTGGAGGCTCTCACCTGCTCTTGGACGTCCTCATACTCAGAGTTAAGTAGCTCTATGAAGATAGGAACGGCCCCAGTTTCAATCACCACTTTGGTGTGCAGGAAAGTACCTGAGGCGATGTTGGTTAGAGCCCAGGCTGCCTCAAACTGTAAAAAAAACACACAAAAAAAATAGTATTTCAGTCAATCCGTTGGGTGAAAATACAGACGGATCAGACAGTTTTGTTTAATATAGTGCAGAAGTGCAGCAGAACTGTTGCCACACAGCAAGAAGGTTCTGGGTTTGAAATCCACCTGGAACCTGTCTTTGTGGAGCTTTTTCTCCACATGTTTGTATGGGTTCCCTCTGGGTATTCTGGCTTCCAAAAACATCTATATATACACACTGGCCAAAACAATTAAGACGACACTTTAATCACAGGTCGGATATCGATGAACAAAATATTCAAGTAGTTGAATATATTTGTTGTTATTCATTGGGTAATTTGTAGAGAACAAAATGACGTTAGAACGGTCCTTGGAAACTAAAATGATGAACCAATTGAGGATTGGATTCCAAATGACACCTAAAACCAAAGTGACAAATTGAAATCGGACGGTGAACCATCTTGAGTGACTTTGATCACAACAACTCATAATGTGTCTCAGCGGTGCGTTCGGTCACAAAGTGCCTGTCTGCACTCCAGACAACGTCCGTGAATGCTCCCGTTGAGACATAGCATGGTGTTATGGGAAATCTCCTCCCAGAGCTGGATCAATAAATCAGTGAGCTCCTGGACAGTCTTTAGTTCAACTTGGTGGAGTCTGATGCAACCATACATAACATTCCAGAGGTTCTCAGATGGATTCAGGTCTGGGGAACGTGATGACCAATCATTTGCATCCATACCTTTATCATCCAAGAACTACTTACAGGCTGTACTCTCATTTGGGGAATTGGGAATTGTCCCGGGGGTCCACTGCACCAGCGTAAGGTCTGAGGATTTCATTCTGATGCCTAACAGCAGTCAGGGTACCGTTAAATAGTCCATGGAGGTCTGCGAGACCATCCAAGGATATGCCTCCTCATTTATGATCAACCAGCAAAACGGTCCTGTGAGATGATGCTGCAGGCAATATAACCCATGTGGATTGAATCCAAAGTAACTGGAACTCTGTTTTGTCTTGGAGACGTTTCACTACTCATCCAAGAGTCTTCTTCAGTTCTGAAGAAGAAAACCAAACTCAGACTCAGGTAGTTGCTCCCTCTGTTCCTCCTCACACTGAGGAGCAGATTCTGGTCTTGCAGCCGGGTTGTTGTCCTTCGACAGCTCTTGCCAGCTGTCCTAGTGTATGAGCCAATTTCTTGGTATATCCTCCAAGCTCTTGGGTCTGTGCTGGGAGACGAAACAAACCTTGTGACGGCATGTATGGATGTGCCATCCTGGAGGAGCTGATCTAGTCTTGTAACATGAATGGGCTGCCAGTACCACATCGTGCTACCAGTACTGACAAAGGCACTGTGCTTAGTAGCTTCAGTAGTTATATTTCACATCGAGTTGGTGTAGTTTAACAGAAACATTTCTGCTTAAGTTTTAATTGTTGACTGTATCAAGGGATGGGGGTTATAGTCCAATTTCAAATTTTCTGATTTTGGCTTTGGGGCAAATTATGTCAGTGGGCATAATAGAAATAACAGCGTGTAATTGATTATGTCTATTGTTGTGGTTTCACAATGTTTCAGAGGACATCAGTTGAGCAGGTAATCCTCCCATGAGGCCAAGAAAACATTACCATTTCAGTCGAGTTGGCACCGGTACTCAAAGCCATTCATCTGTGCTTGGATGATTGAGACTGGTTGTTAATAACAAAGCAACACATTCAATGTCAAACTCTAACCTGCAGTGAGCAGTTTTCACTCCTCTTCAGGAACTCCACAAAACGATTCACGACACCAGGCGTTGAAATGACCTCATCTATAGGTGGGTTGGGTTCTGCGCACAAGAACAAAGCAGAACTCAATTCTCAGAATGTAACCTGGTTCAGTGTATCAAAGGTTCACATAATGAGGAAATAAGGTTTACTGGAACTAGTAGTAACGTTTCACCACAGAAGCAGCACCACAAGCTAACACATACGTTTATACAATCACCTTAAACGTCACCAAAAAATACAGAACCCTCATGTCATATAAGAGGAAAAAAAGCCATGGACAAAATAGTGCGAAAAGGTTCACTTAACTGTGCAAACAGCTTATGTGACCTTAAGGAAGTCTAGAAGTCTGTTCTGCCAGACTCACCGATCCTATGTTTGACTGAGATTTCTGAAAATAACAATATCTTCTTCAGAATCCCTGACCAGGACTCTGAATAATTAATAATGTAACAGTGCTGTGTATTGATAAATAATAGATGAAGTTGCTGACGAATTTGTAAATTGTACACATCAATGGAACCAAATTGCAAATCCAGGAGAACAGATTACAAAAATGTCTTTACTGTTTAATAAACAAACTGTGCGCACGGCTGTTTTTAATCTCAAACAGTTCAGTTTAGGTTTGTCAGGAGCAGAAACATTTATGTTCCAACAAGTTTTTGGCATGTGTTGCTCAGTCCATCTGCTGGATGATCCAGTTCAACCCAGTACATCCGGCTGAATGTTTGAAAAGACTTAGAACTTTATCTGATGGGATAAAACCGTTGCTCACAAAAATTTATCGGACGGGTGATTATTTACAGTTGAACAAAGGTATCTTATCTTATCACAATGCAAACCATAATGCATACTGTTTACAACCGTAAGAATGCTGCATGCCTTAAGTATGGCAATGATCTTGTGGTGATTCCATGCGTTATCGCTGATATCGCAGCAGTTTCAAATGTTGGTTAACTCTGATCTTACTTTAGTGAAAAAACTGGCAGAGATAGTTGATAATAATTAAACTAAAAAAAACTTATTTTGTTGTGTTTGTTTGAATAAAGTGAAATACAAACCTTTAGAGAGTAATTTCCTAAATTTCTGTGTCGCAATTAACTGATGGTCTGGGTCTTCAGAGAAGATCATCTGAGTCATGTCTGAAGTTATAACCCCATCCTGCACAAACATCATCATCATCATCAAGAAAAACAAAGAAATAAAATCAGAATCAGAATTGCTATTGAGGCTTCTGTGTAGTATCAGGGTCAGAAAATAACCGTCTAGAAAATTCGACTTACACCTGCGACAGGTACTGTGGAGCTGATGTCTGGATCCTGGATGGGACATTCTAGCATTGAGTCATCATTTGAAGGGACACACACATTCCTCCTCTTGAAAAGCTGTGGACACACAATGAAGATTTTTAGCACCATTCTAGATTAACTGATTCAGAAAAAACACACATTTGATATTTATCAAAAAAAAAAAAGAAGATGTCAAGCAGTTCAACCCATAGGAGTCCAAGGTGTCACAACCCCTTTCAATGAAATTAAAGTTTCTTCTGGATGCTGATGAAAAGTTTAAAACAATAGTCTGAGGATCAGTTTTTCAGATTTCCTCAGAGAAACACTGCAACATGATACAACTTTATTATCAATTTGCATGTTTGTGCATGCTTTGTTTTGTGCTGTAAAACCAGCCATGTTCAAAGTTTGCGATAAGTTGTGGAACTGTAAGTAAATAAGGATGAAAAATACATTTTTTATCCTAATAAAAAACATTATTTGGGTTCTAATGGGTTAAGACACTTGGCTAAATAATGTATACAATACAGAATAGCAATATGTTATTGTTACATGGTCAACAGGTATCAATATTTTGTTGTATACATTGAAAATATTAATTGAACTTTTTGAAACAAAGATAAAAATTCAGTGCTTTTCTAATTAAACTTGATGGTTATGTCAGTGTGCTAAAAAAAAAATTGACAGAAAATGAAAATAGCTTCATCAGATAGTCAACGGTCAGGTAAATTAAATTTAATGTAAAAACAAGAAAAATCTTTATACCTGCTCTTCTCTTTTCTGTTTGCGTAGTTGGATTCCTTCTTCCTCTCTCCTACGGCGCATCTCCTGAGAGTTCAACGCTTTGTTCTTGTAGCTCTTCATCCTGTAGTTATCTTTCTCTGGACTCGCCATTGTATCTGAACAGTCCAGAGTGTCAAACAAACGGGATTCAAAGCCAACATAAATTTGCACATCAAATGTTGTCTATGACTACGTGGAAACATTTGCTAATAAAAGCAAAACTCTTGTGAAACGAAGCACAATTATTCACAAAATTATTCAACCTCCACTGTACATTTATTGTACTTGCCATGCATTTCATATTTATATATGACATTGGAGATGGGACTTTCTCCCTTCCCTTTATATTTGCATGCACTTTATTCCTTTACTTTAATGAACATTTATATTTTCTATTTCTTAATTTTAAGTCCTGTGTGTATATATGTATATATACATATACATACGTATGTATATATAAACACACGTGTATATATACACGTGTGTACATATACACACACGTATGTCTACATATACGTGTGTAGATAGATATATATATATCTATCTACACACACACACACACACTTATTTTTATCTATGTATATATATTGTTCTATACATGTCTATAAAATGTCCTATTATGTAGTATGTCTTACGTTTTTATCACTTCCGAATGTCTGTCTATCTATCTAAATATAACATTAATTAACTGTTTGCAAAAACAAGTTTAAATTTGTATTCTTGCAAATTTATTTTCTGGAAATGATTCAACCCCATATGTACAACCATCTCTAGGACTGTAGAGACCCTTAAGCCACTAAGACCTGCTTGTTAATGTGATGCAGGGACATACATCTGCTTTTAGCAGCATTCTTGAGGAATATTTGCCCATTCCTCATGGTGAAAGTCTCCAGTTCCGTTATACTGCCTTCCTCAAATCCCATAAGAGATATTTTCTAGGATTTAAGTGAGTGTGAAGTCCACTCTAAAATTGTTCAGGGACTACTTCTGATACCAAGCCTTGTTGTTTGCTTGGATCGCTCTTTTTGGAATGTCTAAAGCTAACCACGTTTTAGTGTCATCAAATGTTGAGATGTTTTTTTTCATGATTTCCTTATCCTTTATTGCATCCATCTAGCCCTCTAAACGCTGCCAGTTTCCAGCGCCTGAGGAAGCAAAGCAGCTCCAGTGCATCAAAGAGCCACTGCCATGCGTCATTCTTCCCCCTCCTGATATAAAACTGATTCAAAGACCCCATAATGTCCAGTTGTGTTTCATAGCTCCAATTTGAAATCTTTTGTTTGATGTGATAATTGTAAAGTTGACAGAACCTAATATAACCTGGGAAGTGAATAGTTCTGCTTGCAGCTGTTTATAACCAGGGCTGAAACGATTCATCTATTAATTCGAGTAACTTGATTTCTAAAAATCCTCGAGGCGAGGCTTTTTTAAAATATGGATTACTATTCAGTGCACTGTGTTGTAACTCGCTGCACCCTCACTAAACTATTACTTGGCGTAAATGCTCCCATACCCTCAAACCATGAATGGCTGTCTGATAAATACGGAATTGGATACTCACAGTGGGTGACACTCAACGAGGAAGTGGCCTAGATTCTCCTGTCCTATCCGCCGGCAGCCTGATAACCACTGGCATTGTGTTGTCATCTTTGATTTGCTATCTACTCCTTGCAAACCTGATCAACTCTCTACTATGCTCTTTATAAATTTAAGTTATTATTATAATTATTATCACAAGTAACCTCATTTCTCACTAGTCACCCAACGGACTGGCGTCTTCCAGGAGACGCTTCTCACCCAGTTAAAGGAGGTAAACGAGGGGGATAACCTATCTTTGAGTGCCAACAGAGGCTCACTCTGCCTCAAATTCGGAGAGGATAAAAAGTCAAAGACTGACAGACTGTGATAGTGACTCTGGGGGTTGGTGATTGGGTGTTTGAACTGTGATTCCTTGGATTCTACACTGCCATAAACTGAGATATTAGGTGGGTTTACACAGCCCCCCTACTCCAATAAAATCGGAAGAAATGCCTTATTAAAAAAATGTTCCATGCAAACGCCCCTTTCCGAATGAGAAGGTTCTTTCTAATTGAGATTTAAACCACAGCAGAGAGTGGTTTTTAATACAAACTCTCAAAAAATAAGTGGGAAAGTAAAAAATAATGACCTCTACAAACATGTCCAAGAAAAGCCGTCAGGAGCTGTGTTAGACTGATATTGTGAACAAATTTAAAAGCGCTGGAAAACGTTGCAGATTCTAAGGATAAATCCAACAACAAATCTCATTTGTTATTATAGCTGTCGACAGTTATTATTGCAATTCAATCAATGAACAAGTTGTTTTTTAAAAAAAGGGGGAATAATTGGTTGTATGTACAACTGGACAACCGTCGTATTTTCTGTTTTGTATATTACTATCGCTCCTGAAGAAAGTAAAAGGGATTTCATTTTTTATTTAAATTGCAGGGCGCGCAATGTCTCTTATTTGATAACTCGATTAATCGCCAGAATAATCAATAGAATACTCAATTACTAAAATAACTGATTTGTGCAGCCCTATCTGTAACCAATTAATTACAACAATTTCATTGAGGTTAGTGACCATCTCTTCATCCAGAATGATTTCAGTAGCATAATAATTATTTTGAAGATCAGGATTTCTGACAAGCAGCATATCAATAAATTAGAGAAAACAAATCAATATAGATAGATATTGGACGTAAGTTAATGAACAGACATTGAATGCATAATGCAATGTATCTCAATGCAATGTACTGCTGGCAGCTTGTTAGCGAGCTCACATGTCGATGCCGACAGTAAACATTTGTTTGATTTGATGTTCACACTTTAACATTATCAGAGTCCTTAGTCGCTTTTTAAGAATGAAATAAATTTAAAAAATTAGTTGAAACATTGAATGTATTGTATATTTGCGTCATTATGGTCGCCACCTGCAATAAAAACAAGTCCTGTATAACGAGTATCATTGTTCCCGTTGTTTCAATAAAGTTATTCGGAAAAACTGTTAGCTACGACGCGTAGAAGCCTAGCGCTAACTTTAGCTAGCTAGCTGCTCAGTCTAACAGTCTAACACTCAACACAGTATTAACTTTTATGATGAAATGAGTATGAGACTATTTAGCAGGACAAGGGCCTCCTCAGAGGAGAACTAAATCTAAATCACTGATGAGTTTTAGATTGATCAGCCATACAGGAGCCCCTTAGCTAACGCTGCGACGTGTCAGACATGTCATATGTATTTACAAGCGGTGACAACAACACCAGTCTCCGTAGCAACCACATAACATTAGCTCTTACCCATTGGAGATTTGCTGTAGTAGACTTATGAAGGTTAACTCCTCTTCAGGGAATGGTTACAACCTCGACTGCTGTGCTTGTCTCAACTCAAGTAAAATGGCGAGAGGTTTTTTTCCAAGCAAAGCCTGAGCGTCAACAATCCATGACGTCACATCCGCTCCATCAGCTGGCGCTCGGTAATGCCTAGCAAAAGTTTGATAATGATGGCAATTTTTTAATTGTTTCTAATCAGTGAAAAATTAATGATTTTTAGTGGAGACATGGAAACATGGTTCTCATCTACTATTCAAAAAGGTAAAAAATATTTTATTTTGTTTTACATTATATTTCAAAGACATCTGACTCCTGAAGTCCCTCGACAATATTCTTCTAATCTTGAACAAACCAGATTTTTCTTTTACTCAAGGGACTTCAGGGGCTCTGTAATATCTGGTTCAATTAGATTTAAAATACAATTACTGTTTTCCTTTAATTAAAAATCTGTAAAGTTAAGATGAAAGGCATCCCCTTCAGAGAGAGATTCAATCTTTAATAGCCTTCTTTTTTTTTTGCGAGTTTTGTATGCTACGGAAGCTCATTGCAGTCAATAAATAGATAATAAACAAATTCAGACAGCTTATGTCTTTATCAAAAGTTATGTTTGTTTCTTTGCACATTATGCATCTGTAACTTTATCTGTCTTTTCAATGGCTGTGTGACACAGTCGTGTCAATCAGGAAAAAACGTATAAATCAATTTTAATAATAATAATAATACATTTAATTTATAATGCACTTTACATTTGGATCAAATCTCAAAGTGCTACAAAGTAAAAGCAGATAAAAGCATCAATAAAAAATAAAATAATAACTATATAAAAGCCTTACCAAAAAACCAACAATGTTAATTAAGGTTATAGGTTCTGCTAAAAAGGAAAGTTTTAAGTCCTTTTTTAAATGTGTCAGTCGTCTGTGGAGCCCTGAGATGGTCAGGGAGGGCAT
>VRLP01006492.1:0-28117 GCA_009660295.1 Lophius piscatorius
GTGTGTGTGTGTGTGTGTGTGTGTGTGTGTGTGTGTGTGTGTGTGTGTGTGTGTGTGTGTGTGTGTGTGTGTGTGTGTGTGTGTGTGTGTGTGTGTGAGTGTGAGTGTACTCCATAAAGGTCAAAGGTGAATACAAGCTCATGCAATCGGTCAAATTGTAGACAATTATTGAAGATAACAAATAGGAAAGATGGAGAAGAGCAGAGGTGGAGATGTGGAGATGAGGTGATTTCAGCTGACAGGAACATCACAGCCGCAGGAGAAGATACAGAGAGCGAGGGAACAGCTGGAACGTATGTGGATGGTGAAGGCCAAAAGGGTCTCATGCTGACAGGAGCATTATGGGATGTGACCCAGTAGATTCCAGAAGAACGTCTAAAGTTCTTCTCCAGAACAGGATTATTGTGTCACAGAGGTCACTCTAGACCAAACAGAACATGGACCAATTTAATCCACACACCTATTGGGGTCCTGAGGGTTTACATCCCATAATTGTTTTCTTCTATTTGTTTATTTTCTACATTTTTAGGCTCATTAGAAAAATTGATGGATTGAATGTGGAGCTGCTGGTCCATCTCTGTGAAGAAGAATGAACAATAAAAAATCCTCTGAGTGTTTGACTCTCACCTTCAGTGGAAACGTGATGAATGTTCTGTCAGAGGTCAGAGGTCAGACCAGAACCTCACTGTGACGTAAAGGTGCACGATTGACAGAGAAGAACACCTAGAAACCCAATCAGAGACAGGAAGTTACTCTAGACAGTTTATATCTGAGTGTTTAGGCGAGCGGAGATCTCCATGTATGGAGATCTCCGTCCCTCTGGTCCTCAGCTCTGAGAGCAGTAGCAGATTCCTGAGCTTCAACAGTTCAACAAGTCTTCTGCTGCTCCTGCTCCTCATCAAAGCCTGAGGAGAAGAGAGTCATGAAGACAGGCTTCTGATGTTCCTCTCCAGACCCACTCACAAAACACACGGACCATGATGTGATGACATCACTATGACATCACAGTCACATTTTGGTCCATTGTCTGTCTAGCTGGTCCAAACAGAGAGCCCTCCTGGTTCTGACCCACAGAAACGTGTAGAAGAACATGAACTTTGTGGTATTTCTATCAAATGTGATACAGAAGTTATCAAAGAGTTTCTGAACAAATTCACTGATTGTTTACTTTCATGTTTCTGTAAGATAAGGATGTCAGAGCCTTTGATCTAAAAACATCAGAGGAGATAAATATTACTCACACATAGTTACAGATTACTCACACATAGTAATAGATTACTCACACAGGGTAACAGATTACTCACACATAGTAATAGATTACTCACACAGGGTAACAGATTACTCACACATATTAACAGATTACTCACACATAGTAATAGATTACTGACACAGGGTAACAGATTACTCACACATAGTAATAGATTACTCACACAGGGTAACAGATAACTCACACTTACCTGTCCATTGACAGTAAGGTGATGCAGAAACACCTGGTAGTTGTAGAGATGTTGAAGGTTATTCCAGGATGTGTTTCAGGTCAAACTTATTCTTAAACAGAGTTACTTTTCATTCCATTAAAAGAGAAATGAAATGTTACTAATGTTTTTATTTCATGTCTCAGTAAAAACTAACTAACCAATAAAACCTTAAACCTCTCAGCAGTGAAATGTTTGTATGGAATTGAACTCAGTCCGGATTGTTGGATCTGATGACTCAGATTTAACAGATCTTATTTTCAAATCCCCTCACTGATGACCAACAGCTGCTACTTACACATTTTCTCAGCTATGATTTGAAACCACTTTTGAACCACAAAAACAGAACGCTCCTATCGTCCTCTCCTCCCACGCTGCCGGGCATTTGGGAATTGTTATCTTAATTTTTTCCTTTCCGCTACTGTCAGCATCTTCCAGACTGAGAAAGATTGTCCTCCAGCAGAAGGTTTACCGGGCTTAGCTGAGGAGGACGAGGAGAGTGAAGTCATTCCTGACATCGGGTTAAGGAGCCGCAGACTCAGCAGAGCAGGTTCTTCAGCTTCCTGCAGAACCTGGCTGAAGCTGCAAATAGGATTTTCTTTTCTCCTCTCTCACGTCTAGAAGTTCCGACATGAACTCCTCCTCTGTTCAGGGAACGATCCAGACTCCTTTATTTTAAAGGCCTGGCCAACAATTCACCAGCTGGAAATAAATTACAAAAATAATAAAGTATTAAAATAAGCTTCCATATTCTTCACGATTTATAACATCTAGGATCCATCAGAACATCTCCAGAGACCAGATCTCTGAGCTCCAGCCTGCAGGTGGACGAGGAAGACTATCCAGCTCCGAAACAGAAGAAGCACTGATGGAAAAGCGCTTCAGAACCTCAGAGCTCCACAGAGTCCAGCATGAGCATTGAGAAGATAATATCTTCCTTTCAGTTTTTTCATCAGAGGCTGAATGTGAACTTCAGAGAGAGAAGCACCAGTTTGAGATGTTTGTCCTGTGGAGCAGCAGAAGGTTGAACCCATCCACAGACTCACAGCAGGAAGGCCCGGGTTCTGCTGCTGTCAGATGGGATTTAATGTGGGAGCCCTGGAGGTCACATGACCTTCTCTGCTTTATTTTGAAGGAACATAATTATTGTCAGGATTGGTTCCTGTTTTATTTTGAAGGGTCACTTCTGTGTTCTTGTTCTTTTTACGATGCACTTTCTCACCTGCCTGAGATCTTAAATTAATCAAGTTTTTCCATGTGTATATTCATCCTTCCTGCTCCCTCCTCCTCCTTCCTCTTTCCTGCTCCTACCCGTTCCTACTTGTTCCTTCCTCCTCCTTCCTGCTCTTTCCTGTTCTTTCCTGTTCCTTCCTGTTCCTTCCTCCTCCTTCCTGCTCCTTCCTGCTCCTTCCTGTTCCTTCCTCCTCCTTCCTGCTCTTTCCTGTTCTTTCCTGTTCTTTCCTGTTCCTTCCTGTTCCTTCCTGCTCCTTCTTCCCCCTTCCTGCTCCATTCTGCTCCATCCTGTTCCTTCCTGCTCCTTCCTGCTCCCTCCTCCTTCCTCTTTCCTGCTCCTACCTGTTCTTACTTGTTCCTTCCTCCTCCTTCCTGCTCCTTCCTGTTGCTTCCTGCTCCTTCCTGCTCCTTCCTCCTCCTTCCTGTTCCTTCCTGCTCCTTCCTGCTCGTCCTCCTGTTACCTGCTGTTGAACGGCTGTTACACATTGTTCCATTTTTAAAGCGACATGAGTTTGTTTGGTGGGAATATGAAACCAGTTTGGAGCCATTTTCTCATAAAAGTCCGAGTTAGTATCAGGAGCAAAGAAACGATGTCGTTTTTAGGAACGATGTCGTTTTTAGGAACGATGTCGTTTTTAGGAACGATGTCGTTTTTAGGAACGATGTCGTTGATCCAAATGTATCTTTTTTAAGAACACAACCTTTTGTTGTCGTCTATGTTTGATGTATATTACTCACTTATTATTAGTATATATATATATATATACCACTTTTTATTAGTATATATCACTTATATTACTCACTTGTTATTAGTATATATATCACTTATATTAGTTACCTTTTAGTGGTTGAAAGTAACTAAGTACTTTGAATGACAGTTTTTATAAATTCTAAAAGATAAATGAATGATAGAAAAGCTGAAAAGAGGCGGATCTTATGAAAAGTAGTAAAATGTTCTCTATGATGACGTCACAGATTAAGATACTTACCAGCAGATAAAGTAATCAGATTACTTTAACAGTAGGTGTTCGTATGAAAGAAATCTGAGATCAGTAAACGCAGCAGTTACTCCTCAAACATCTGCTATCAGGAACCAGTCAGCACTTTTACTGACTGAACACGAGTAATCTGGAGTACTCTGAGTACCTTGAGTTACTTTCTTACTTTGACTTCAGTAAAGTTTTCGAATGCAGGTCTTTTGCTGTAGTGGTGTGTTTTTACAGTGTAGTACGCATACTTTTACTCAGGTAAGGGATCTGAGTACTTTGTCACAGGCTTGACCTTTGACGCTCTGCTGGTTTAACATATCTTTGTCAGAAGGTCCTCGGATGTCTGTGTTTTCCCGAAGCCTGAAGCTGGACCTTTTTGTTCTCTGCTCATAAACTCTCCAGCATGAATCGCTCTTTATTTTCAGAGAGCACATTAAACCGTCTGTTTGCCGGAAACATCTGGCTACTCACTCATCTTCGGCATGGCCTGGACACGGGCCCGACCAACTTATGAGTACGTGTTTCTATCATGTCGTCTCTGCTGCAGACAGCTGAAGACCCGGATCCAGAAAGAGGACAGCAAGAGGGAGTTGCTGGGTCCCCGGACCGGTCTGACCCAGTCCCACTGCATCCGATGTCTGCAGCCCTTCAAGTTCCTGCTCAACAGCAGACGCCGGTGTCTGGACTGCAGCCTCCACATCTGCAAGGCCTGCAGCCGCTACAGCCAGAAGGAGGAGGGCTGGCTGTGTGACGCCTGTCACATGACCAGGTAGGAGCTTCTGCTGCAGGGGGTCCACACACAAACATCTATGACACAACAACAACAACATTATTATTATCATTATTAGTAATAATGATAATAATAATAATAATGACATTACTATTATTAATAAAATAATCTCACTACTATTATTAATAATAATGATAAAAATGACATTACTAATATTAATAAAATAATGACACTACTATTATCAATAATAATAATAATAATGAAATTACAATTATTAATAATAATAATAATGACACTACTATTAATAATAATAATAATGACACCACTATTATTAATAATAATAATAACGAAACAACAATGATAATGGGATTATTATTCAATTTGAGACGTTTAATTCACGATTTAACTTTATTCTCCTTTATAGACAAATATTCTGGTGTTACTAATAAATTGCAGGCAGTAATTAGATTACCTTCCTACTTACTCCCGTCTCTCTTTGTTTCATTTTTGTCTTTTTAAACAATATGTTCTGATTCTGCATGTGATGCCGGGTCAGGGGTCAGGGGTCAGGGGTCAGGGGTCAGAGGTCAGGGTTGACACGTTCATGTCCTTGCATGCAGACGTAAAGGTGTTTGAATTGAACATAAATCATTTCTGTTCTGTCTTCTCTGTGAGTCAGGGAGAATCAACGTGTCTGTTTGGTGTTTTTCTTGTACAATTGTGTTTGAGGACCTCCTTGAAAACGAGATGCTTCATCTGAAAGGTTTTCAAGGACAATAGAATTTGTAATCGAAAGCAGAATTCAAATCGAGAGGGATTAGAATGGAGCGATAAGGAGCATCAGCTGTGGCAACAAGGTTGTCAACAATAATCCTCCCTTCATTTATCACCTGTGAGAGGTTTGTTGTGATGTTTGTTGTTGTTTGTTTGTGATGTTTGTTGGTTTTATTGTGATGTATGTTGTTTTGTTGTGATGTTTGTTGTTTTGTTGTGATGTCTGTTGTTTCGTTGTTTTCATGTTTGCAGAGGCCGGATTTTGTTATTGCTGGCAGTCGTCTCAAACGATTTCATGAATTTGGTCATTTGGAAATGGGTTTAAATCTTTTACACCGGTGGGGTCGGGGTTGTTGTTTTTTTATACCTTAGTCTTGACACCATTCCCTATTACCGATGATTCTCAGTGGAGCCACTCTGGAATGGTCTAACTGTGTGGTCGGTACTCAGTTTCCCCAGTCTTAAACGCTGTCCCAGATTTTTTAGATATTCCTTGCAAAGATTTAAGGAATTATTCACAAATAAAAAAAGTTGTTGTGGTCAATGTTGATGTGTTGTCTTTGTGAAAGGGTCATTTATTCTTGTTTGCAGAGTGTTCTTTGAACTGCTGTGGTACTTTCTGTTTATTTTCATTAGAACCCATAATGTCTTGTAGGGTTCTTAAGATCGGGACTTGGGAGTGGTACCATGAAAACGTTCGTGCTCGCTTCAAGCGCTTCGGCAGCGCCAAGGTGATGCATTCGCTCTTCACCAGGCTGAATGGACAAGAAAGCTTCTCTCAGAGGGACATCGAAGGTGAGTCCTGGAGCTTTTATTTCCCACCGATGAAGAGGTCATGTTTTTAGCCTGGCTTGTTTGTTTGTTTGTTTGTTTGTTTGTTAGCAAGATTATGGGGAAAAACTGGTTGGCTTTCCATGAACTTTTACCCAGGGGGAGATTTTGGTTTATCCTAGAGATGATGACATTTCGGTGACGTTACTTTGTTATTTTGTTACGCCCCTACTTCGTTATGTCGTAACTTTGCTGCGTTTTAACTTTGTTACGGCGTCACGTTGTTACCTTCTTTCTTCGTTTATTCATTCCTTTGTTACATTGTTACTTTGTTACATTGTTACATTGTTACACTGTTACACTGTTACACCGTTACTTTGACACATTGTCACTTTGTTACTTTATTACTTTGTTACTTTGTTACTTCATTACGCCGTTACGTTGTTACTATGTTAGGTTGTTACACCGTTACATTGTGACACTGTTACGCTGTTATGTTGTTCCTTTGTTACTTTGTATCTATGTTCCTTTGTTCCTTTGTTCCTTTTTTATGCTGTTACGTTGTCACGTTGTCACGCTGTTACCTTGTTTATTAATTTCTTCATTTCTTTGTCACGTTGTCACGCTGTTACCTTGTTTATTAATTTCTTCATTTCTTTGTTACATTGTTACACCGTTACTTTGACACATTGTCACTTAATTACTTTGTTACGCTTTCGTCACATTGTTACTTTGTCACATTGTTACTTTGTCACATTGTTACTTGTCACATTGTTACTTTATCACATTGTTACTTTGTTACTTCATTGCACTGTTACGTTGTTACTTTGTTACACCGTTACTTTGACACATTGTTACTTTATTACGTTGTTACTTTGTTACACCGTTACTTTGACACATTGTCACTTTGTTACTTTATTACTTTGTTACTTCATTACGCCGTTACATTGTTACTGTGTTAGGTTGTTACACCGTTACATTGTGACACTGTTACGCTGTTACTTTGTATCTATGTTCTTTTGTTACTTTGTTACGCTGTTACTCTGTTACGTTGTTACGTTGTCACGCTCTTACCTTGTTTCTTCATTTCTTCATTCCTTTGTTACATTGTTACACCATTACGTTGACACATTGTCACTTTGTTACTTTATTACTTTGTTACTTCATTACTTTGTTACGCTTTCGTCACATTTTTTACTTTGTCACATTGTTACTTTGTCACATTGTTACTTTGTTACTTAATTGCACTGTTACGTTGTTACTTATTTAGGTTGTTACGCCGTTACATTGTGACGCAAATTACATTGTGACGCAATTGCTTCGTTACTTCGTTACTTTGTTCCTTCGTTACTTTGTTCCTTCGTTACTTTGTTCCTTCGTTACTTTGTTCCTTCGTTACTTTGTTCCTTCGTTAATTTGTTTTTTTTCGTTACTTTGTTACATCGTTACATTGTTACTTTGTTCCTTTGTTACTTTGTTGCGTAGTTACTTTGTTTCGTTGTTACTACGTTCAGTCCTAACTTTGCTGCGTTGTAACTTTGCTGCGTTGTGACTTTGTTACGCCATTACTTTGTTACGTTGTTATGTTGTTACGTTGTTACTCCGTTACTTTGTTTCGTTCGTTCCGTTCTAACTTCTTGATGACTTCCTGATAAAGGTCAGAAGTTTCTTGAAATAACTCATGAATTAATCCAAAGAATCTGACAATCAAATCTCTCGTCTGATTGCCAGATTCTCAGCATTAAAAATAAATGCTGAGAAACTGACAGCATTTATTTCAATGCTATTGGATTAATTAGATCAATAAAGGACTCTGGGACCATTGAATAGCAGCAATGGTCCCAGAGTCCTGGAGAGATACTGAGACGTTTGTTGAGGTTTTGTAGATTTAGAGGCTGAAAGTAACTCCTGATTCTGATCAACTAAATAAAGTAATATCACTTATTATGATCACAGAAATGAAGGAATCTAATGGATCCTGACCTCATTGATGTCTGTTGCTAGGACTGGGTGGAGGTGTGTTTCCGAGGGCTTTCTAGGTATGAAGTTCATATATATATGCCGGCTGTGTGAAGAACAAATGACTGGGTTCTGAACGGTTCTCCTGCATATCGGAACTGTGGAAACCAAGGTTTTATTACTTTAAACGTTATGATCTGAGATCCACTTGTTAGAATCTGAATGAGGTCAGTCCATGACGACACTCCTTCTAACACTTTGAGTACTTGCAGAGAAGAACCTGCCGCAGCTGCAAACGGGTCACTGGTCCATCTGTGGTTCTGGGCTCTTGCCAAGATGAACATCTGTATAAATGTCAGGACAGCGGTTATGGATGTGGTCGACTCTCACAAACAGGTCATAGTTCCTTTAAAGCGGGAACCTCAACAACATTTCATCCGTCCGACTTGTTTTTTTTTCTTTACGAGCCCCCAGGAGGTTCTGCGGGTCAGAAGTTAAGTCAAAAGCATCGCTGAAGGTCTGTTTAATCTCAGAAATCACGAGGTCAGGTCATGATTTCAGGTCATGTGAGGTCAGGTCATGTGACCTGCGTCCGTCTTCAAGTTCCACTTGAAGACCTGTTGATATTGTAAAGACTCATGACATGATCTCAGCGATCCATTAAATGCAGGCCAATAAATAGAAACTTTGATTCCAGCTCCTTCTGCCTTTTGTTTTACAGTGAACAATATTACAATCTAATGAACATGAATGAATCTCTGTCCAGCTGGTCCAACAGAGTCCTCCTGGTTCTGACCCACAGAAACTGTGTAGTAGAACATGCACTTTGTGGTATTTCTATCAAATGTGATGCAGAAGTTATCAAAGAGTTTCTGAACAAATTCACTGACTGTTTACTTTCATGTTTCTGTAAGATAATGATGTCAGAGCCTTTGATCTACAAACATCAGAGGAGAGAAATATTACTCACACATAGTAACATATTACTCACACATAGTAACAGATTACACACACATAGTAACAGATTACTCACACATAGTAACAGATTACACACACATAGTAACAGATTACTCACACAGTAACAGATTACACACACATAGTAACAGATTACTCACACAGTAACAGATTACTCACACATAGTAACAGATTACTCACACAGTAACAGATTACTCACACATAGTAACAGATTACTCACACAGTAACAGATTACTCACACACAGTAACAGGTACCATTTTACTGACACTGAGAATAAATCATTGAGGTCTTACCTGTCCAAAGGCACCAGATGATGCAGAAAAACCTGATAGCTTTGGAGATGTTTGAATGTTAGGAAGTCATTGCTAGATGTCCTCATGGAGACTCTTTGGTGCTTTCAGCATCTGCGACCGATGCACTGATGTTTCCAAACATCCTGAACGTCACTAGGAATGTTTGGTTTAGCATCAGAAGAGTGATTTGAGTCTCCTCTGGTCTCCAGTGTGAAAGTCCTGCGTCCTACTGAGCTGCAAAAAGCTACCAAGTAACTTGCCTAAAAAAGTATCTCATTGCTCTTACTATGAGATACAGGATGAGTCTTCAGACAATCATGATCATCTTAAGTCAGAGGGTCAGAGGGATCTTGAGTCAAGGATCCATCTGAGTGTTTCCAGCTGACGTAAAAAATATTTTTCCTTACAATGCTTAAAAATCACGTACTAATCTTATTTCGGGGAACATGATGGTATTAAATATAAAGCATCACTTAAATGTTCCTGAAATAAAGAAGATCGCATATATGGTAACAGACCAAAAAAGTACTTGAGAAACAAAAATACTTTTTCTTTAGCGTTACTGATTTATTCCAATTCTAATGAAGAAAAACACAGATCTTAATGTTATTTGTTTTTATTTCCAGATCTCCTTCATTTTAAAATCAGGTTTTATTTTCTAAACTGCCTAAATTTTTGTACATATTCTTTGGGGTAATTATTTCCAGTGTATCACGTCAGTTGGGCCGGGACATAATCTGGACTATTATGAGCAGAATCAGATGAAAACAAATAGTCTGCCTTGCAGAGTGTCTTTCCTGCACTGAGCGACGTTCAAAGATCCTACAGCCAGTAAACACACCATCCCACCGTGGCGTTTACTCTGGAAAATCTTATTCACCGAAAATTTGTTTGGACCAGAACAACTTAATGTCTGTTCCATGTCCATGTTCAGGAAATCTATTATTTTGGATGTGATCTGAACAACTAGTTGCTAACTGGGATGACACGCCGGTACCTGTCCCCACCGCTCCTGGAGCAGCTTTTTGCTTCAGAACATTCCCCTCCTTGTCCAGTTCCTCCTGATGGTCTCATTTGGACCAGGAAGTTTTTTCATTGGACGTCAGTCAAAGTCGCCTATACATCTCATCCAGACGCACACTGGTGTCAAACATGATGAAGGATGGCGGCAGCTGTCAGCCGGATCCATCAGATCCGTCACGACCAGCACAGAAGCTCTTCCTACAGCTCCTGACGACCTTCCTCCTCCTCTCTGCTCGTCTGCATCTGAGGTTCAGCTTCATTTTTCACTTACAAGAAAGAGGTTTCCTGTCTCTGTCGGCGAGGACGCGGCCAAGTCTGTCGCAGGGATTTAATCTCTTCCATCTTTCCTCTGTTTCCGGCTCTGGTTCTGGTTTCATCTGCCACGGCCCGAGGCTGTGGGACACATTGCTTACTGTACCTCTGGAGATGTTTAGACCACAGCTTCTAATGTGGTGAAGAAGCCTGTTAACGCTTCGGGCCTGTGTTTATAGTCTGATGCAGTGATGGCACGACGCTTCATCAAAACCTTTCCCAAACTTTCTGCTCTCAGTCTTTGAAGTTCTTCACTCAGCAGAGCCCAAATCCTCTGGCTTCACCCTGAGCTGGTAGAACATGACCCCGAGCCACGGCTATCAGCGCTCCGTTCACAGCAGCTCCCCAAGTGAGATCATAACATCAGGAGATCAATTAATGTTGAGTAGACGCCGAAGGAATCCTGGTCCTGCTCACGCTGAGTCCGCCTAAAGGATTGTGTGTGTGTGTGTGTGTGTGTGTGTGTGTGTGTGTGTACGTGTGTTTGTGTGTGTGTGTCTGTGTGTGCGTGTGTATATGTATGTCTGTGTGTCTGTATGTGTGCATGTGTGTGTGTGTGTGTCTGTGTGTGCGTGTGTGTGCGTGTGTCTGTCTGTGTGTGTGTGAGTACGTGTCTGTCTCTGTGTGTGTCTGTCTGTGTGTGTGTGTGTGTGTGTGTGTCTGTATGTGTGTATGTGTGTGTGTGTGTGTCTGTGTGCGAGCGGGTTGGTGGGCTGTGCCCAGCAGGTCTTGTGATCATCCAGTCACATGTCTCCTTCTCTCAGTTCTGCTGATCTCTGCTGGCCAAAGCGGAGGAGGAGAAAGAATGGGGGTGGGAGAACAAAAACATCTTTCTGCCGTGAGCTGACGTGGGGTCAGTGCCCACTGACACATGCATTATGTAGAAATGATTAGCACTATGTGGCGGTCATGTGACCAGCAGTGAGTCAGTCTCAGACATTTTCACTGCATGTGTTCTCTTTCTATGGTCCGTCAGGCCCCCCCAGCTCGGAGGGTGTCGTCCAATGAGAGCACACTCAGCTCACAACAGTCTCTTTGTTCACTTATAGGGCACATAAAAGCAGTTAGACCCCGCCTCTTCGCCTTTATGCTGCAGCTGCTGCTTCACATTACTGCTTTAAGTGGAAAGTTTGGCCCACTTGAACGATCGGAGCCAGTTATTGTCTTTTCCTAATGGAAGGGTTGGAAACTTCACCGTTTTCATTTTCACTGTAGATTTTAAACAATCAGGTGAAGTAACAGAAACCACATCTTGTTTCATCTCCTTTCCCCGTCTTTCCTCCGCTTTTATCTCCTTACATCTTCTTTCATCCTCATTCATCTCCTTTCATTCTATTTCATCGTTTTCACCCTCTTTCATCTTTTTTCATCCTCTTTAATCTCTTTTCATCTCCTTTCATCTCCTTTCATCTTCTTTCGTTCTTTTTACTTCCTACATTTCAACCAGAACTGTTTACTCCCCCCACTGTAGTCGATGAATTTATTTTGAATCCAAGGTTGTGATAAAATGTATGAAAAACAAACAGATATAATTCTCTTTTCTCTCATTTTCCATTCATACTTTTTTACTTTCATGCTTCACTTTCTACTTTTGAGCACATTTCAGAATCTGTACTTTTCTCTGGTACTTTTACCCGAGTGAGGAATGTGTGGACGGCTGGAAACGATGAAGGACCTACAGAGCAGTGAGGAGACCAGGACAAACTACCAGCTTTGAAAGAGCCTGAACTGTAATTGAGGGGGGGCTGATGGTGGTGATGGGGACCAGCTGGAGGTGGGATTTGGAGTATTGGAGCGGTGGAGGTCTCAGGGAGGACAAGAAAAACAGGAACATGAGAAATATCTCAGCAGGGAAATCTGTGGAGAAGAACTGAGCGGACAGAGACAAACGGGTTCCGAACGGATCCGACGATGGATGTTTAAAGAGTCGGGAATTACAGGCAGGTGGAGCCAGAACGGCTGTCAGGTATTTTCGGTCACGCCCACATTCACAAAGAGAGGGAGAGAGAGAGAGAAAGAGAGAGTGAGAGAGAGAGAGCGAGAGAGAAAGAGAGGATAGAGAGGGTGAGGGAGCGAGAGAAAGAGAGAGAGAAAGAGAGAGAAAGAGAGGGAGTAAGAGAGAGAGTGAGAGAGAGCGAGAGAGAGAGAGAGAGGAGGGAAGAATGTGGAGAGACAGGAAAAACAATCTGTAATGACTCGGGAATCAAATCAGTCTGTAGGAGGGACCACACAACCACTGGACCAGAATATGGTCCAACACAAGAGAACCAGTTCATCAGGACCAGATCATGGTCCAAAACAGGAGAACCAGCTCATCAGGACCAGAAGAGGGTCTTAAACACCATCTGTAACCAGAGGTGGGGGTCTACGCATCCACCCATCATCATCTCTCACCTTCTCTTACTGACACCATTTGACAGTTTCTGACCAAAATAGGAATGTACTTTTTTTTACAGTACTGTATAACTTTGCTTTCATCTCTCTGAGGAACCGCCGTAGAGGTGACACGTGAGGGCCGGCCAACGGTCCTCCCCTCAGTGATGGACAGTTGGACCAACCAGCAGAGCTACAAACAGACAAACAGACACACTTCCTGTGGAAAGAACTTGTTTTTGCTGGCATCAGTTTGTCCGTCTGTTCGAAGGACGACTAAAAAACTGCTAGATGGGTTTTCATGAAACCTGGTGGGCGGGTCCGGCAGGAAGGAACCTATTAACTGCTGGACCAAACTCAAAGCAAAGATTTGTTTTAACTTTAACATTCCAAGGTGGAGATCTTTTTGACCATTTCCTCACAATCTGTGTTTTTCTTTTTGAGAAGGAAGTGGAAAAAATGCACTGTAAAAGTAAAACTGTAAAGAATATCAAGGAAACAAATTGAAAAATGGTTTTAATGTTTTAATTACATTAGTGATTCTGTTATATTTGAAAAAGCCATGGCCATAACTCTCATCTCTTTGACTTCCATACATGAACAGTTAGACCCTAAATAGATTGTATCTTCAGCCTCTGGAGTCTGTGGTCACGTGAATCCTAACTCTCAGCTTATACAAACAATATATCACTCTGTTTCACCTATTTCTCGTTATTCATTTTTATTATTTATCATTTTATTTAGAGGACAACTTGGTCTCAGGACCACCAGGGTCACTGATGGTGGTGGGGAGTGAAGGCTAGTCCATGTTCTCTGGTCCCACAGAAGATGTACTGCAGCACACACTGCTGAAAACGTTCATACTGGTTCTGAAAGAATGGAGTCCCAACACACAGTGACATCACAGAGTGGTTTCGGCTGCAAAACAAAGACCTACACCATATTAGATAGGTGGTTATAATGATCTGTACGGTCAGTGAAGCCAGCATATCATGAGGTTTTCCGTTTGTTTAGGAGCAAACATTGAAGAACATGTGATTTCTCTTTGTTTTCACTGCATGATGTTCGATCCAGCCGGACGTGTGGTCCTCCCCAGTACCGCTCTGGACTCACAGCAGCGCCTCTGGGCTGGATGCTGCAACCGATACTTACTTTTACAGTTTGGACCGTAAAAGTTCTGTTGCCTCCTCACGCTGTCAGCCACTCGCTTTGCAAAAAATGTCAAAATGAAAGCAGTGTCTGATGAGCTGCCGGTCTGTGTGTGTCGCCGTGGAGATAAGATCTCCTTGCTGATCTGATGTCGGAGAAGCTCACTGAGGAGGAACTTTAGTCTGCACCAACATTCCTGCCTCTCTCTCTACAGATGGATTCGACCAGGACAGCGCCGACTCAGCAGATTCACAGCACTATAAAAAGGTAACGTCATAATTTAACAACTGACGTGGTTATTATTCATAATCTAATATTTCTTTGCTTCTTAAATCATTAAAGCCGTCCGTATCTTGCAGCTACTTTCCTTGAACTTAATTCGAGGGAATTTCCTTCGAGCAGATATGACGTTAATTTGCGCTGTGTCAGCACTAAATGAGCAGTTCAGGTTATTTTGGCCCCTAAAGAGTGATGAGACCTCAAGACGTGAAAAGATGAAACTGCATTTGCCTCTGATCTGTTCATTTCCTGTTTCCTGGTTCTTAATCTAAAAGAATCTAACATTATGAAGTTGAAATCAAAATTTCTCCCGCTCATATTTCGGAGTTCTCTTGTGGTGTTTGGTGGAGCGCTCTCGGCTCTGATGTTTGTCTTGCTGACGGCTGCTTCAGGTGTTTCTCACAGGTTATCTTTGATCTCAGCCAGCCATCAGGATCTACAGGAATGTTTAACAGCCTGTGGCAACTCAGCTGAGGCATGGCCCAAACAGCACTGAGAGTGCATTATGGGTAAATACCAGAGTGTCAATTATAATCACATGTGAAAGCGTCTGAGCAGAGCCCAAGGATTTATTATCAGCTGATACTGCAGATTTATGGATCTGCTGGTTCTGAGGAGGCTTTGTCTCTTCCAATGGAACGACTACAGTTGTTTCACACAGTACGTGATAGAACATTTTGATAAGAGGAAGGCCAGCGGAGCTTCCTGCTTCTCTAGTGGGATCTTTCAGTGCCACTGAGTGCCCTCCACTGGCCTGGACGGAGAAAACATGTGGTTCCTGCGAGGAAACATTCCTGACAGCTTTCACCTCCTCAGAGAAGCTGAGACGCAGATTGTCATCTTTAAGAGTCCTGAGGAGCAAGTACAAAATGTTTATCTGTTGCTTGATATATCCCACCCACTGACCGGTAACCATGGTAACCAGGTAATCACTGTTGTTGTGACAACACCTCTCAGTGGTTATAATGTTATGACTGTTTGGAGTATCTCATTTCTGGCTGCCGGGATCAGAAAATGCAGCTGTCACTTTAAAAATCAACAAATTTAAAGTGAGCTTTGATGTTGTTCATCCAGACGGTGCTTCAGGCGAAACGTTGAGAACAGCTTTTTGTGTTCTTACTGGTTTTTTCACAGCAGCTGATATTTGTTATAGAAACAGCTGGAATCTTGGAAATCTGGCTCACATTCTTAGACCAGATGGGATATACTGTCCCTCCAGAGAGTTCTGGGTCTACCTCTGGGTCTCCTCCCGATTGGACGTTCCTGGAGATCCTCTAAAATGAGGCGTCCTGTAGGATCCTGATCACATGATGAACCTCCTCAGCTGTTTCCTTTAGACATGATGGAGCAGCAACTCCACTCTGAACTCCTCCAGATGTCTTGGGACCTCCCCTTATCTCTAAGGCTGAATCCAGCCCCCCTACGAAGGAAGTTCATTTCAGCCGCTGGTATCCTGGACCTCATTCTTTGGGTCTCGACCCAGAGTTCATAACCAGAGGTGAGGGTTGAAACCTAGATGGATCGGTACATTGAGAGCTTTGTCTTGAGACTCATCTCTCTCCAACACAACGGACCGGCGCCACACCATCATGACTGCTGATGCTGCAATGGACCTCCTGAACAACTCACCTTCAATTTCCAATTACTCCAGAACCAGAGGACAAGTTACTTCAGCACCTTCACTGGAGGCAGAAACTCCCCTCCAATCTGGAGGAGACGGTCCACCATTTTCCTGTAGTGAACCTCAGATTTGGAGGTTCTTACTCTCAGTATCATAGACTGATGAAGCCAAAAGAACCACATCGTCTGCAAACAGAAGTGATTCTAAGCTCCCAAAATCGGACCCTGTCCTGATCTCGACTGAACCTTCAGATTCTTTCCATGACATTCATGAAGCGAATCAGAGACATCAAAGAAATAATGCTTTTAAATGAATTTTTTAAGGATACACAATAAGGATAAATACCGTATGTGGATCAGTCTAAATGTTGTAACTATGGATTCTGCCTGATTGATGTTTGAAGATCAGTGTGAGATCTTTCTCCTCCTCTCCTCTCATGGTGATGGTTTTTCCCTTCCTGCTTCTTCAAAGATGGAAAAATCCAAAAAGCGCCTATCTGTCGATCCCTTTGATTTCCATTTGGGCCGTGACTACTTCCTGGAATCCAGACGTCAGTCTAATCAGGTAAACCAAGACCAGAACCAAACTCATGTGCATGGATCATGTGAAGGTCCTCTGCTTCTTCTGCGGCGGCTTTCTGGTTCCTTTCTTTGACGACAGAACGTACTAACAGTGCCGCTTTGATGGAGTGATACCTGTCCAAAACCTCATCCTGCTTCTCCAGACCCTCTTCTGCTCACTAACATCATGTAAGCTCTCTTCCAGAACATTCTGACCGGACAGAATTCAACCCAACGACTTGTAATGTACTTAAAGGGAACTATATTAGAGTTTTACCTCTGTGTTAATGTGTTCCTGCCGTAGAAGTTAAAGGTTGAGGTAATCTGACTACCCAATGACGGTCATTAGTTTTACATAGATCTCAGCTTGTTTTCATTTATGTGACATTTTTCATGTAATCCTGGAAGCTTTTATGTTTTTTTTACAGTTCATTCATCTGAACAACAAACATGAAGGGTAGAAAATCTGTAATCTGAAAAGTAATTAGTAACTAAAGCTGTCAGACAAAAGTAATGGAGTAAAAGTTTTAAGAAGCATAAAATGGAAAGAACAATTTTCTTAGATGATTACTGATGTAAAGTACTCGAGTAAATGTATTTAGTTACTCTCCACCACAGCTGTGATGATATTCTGATGCCCCACCCCCTCTCAGAATCCAGCTGCTGCTGGCATCATGGACCTGGATGAAGGTGTGACTGAGTCGATGCTCGCTGATGCTGATATGGCTTCCGTGTTCCACCAAATCCTGGAGAAGCAGAACAATCTGGGCTTGGTTCCACGGCCAGGTGACATCAGAGGTCAGAGGTCATGGTCCCACTCAGAGATGAAGTTTTACTGAAGGTCAGACGCTGTAACGACTAAACTGGAAGTTGATTTGAGATAAACCTTCTGATCAGCTGTCAGTGGAGGGTGTGACGTCCTCAGCTCCTAGGAAAACATGAAGGTGTTTCCCGCTTTAAAATGAACGGAGGCCTGGATGAACCAATCGGGACCGACACTCTCAGAAGTGTCAGTTTGATCTGGACCAAAACTTCAGAAGCGAAACCTCCCTCGGTCCAGATTAAACTGAACGGAAACACGGATTCTTATTTCAGCTGATTTTAGACCAATTCAAACTAATTATGAATATCGTGTTCCTCTTCTTCAAAGACAGAACCTTCAACTTCTGAAAACAAACGGAATCAGTGGCTGACATTTCCTTTATCCGTCATATTTTCGCCAGATGACCACTCGTATCCTGACAACAGAATTCTGTCTCGCTCCATCTCCCGGCTCAGCTACTCTTCCTGTGGGAGTGGCGGTGCTTTGGGGCCACGGTGCAGCTTTGTTCCTGGTCCTGATGACTCGGAAGGGGAGGAGGACCACAGCCAGCACTACCCGCTCTACCAGTCTCACCTGGGCGCCTTCGACCACACGTTCCATGAGAGCCTGAACTCATCCGACGCTCCTCCACAGGTCTGAACAGTTCATTCAGTCCTCATAGAAAATCCTGCGTCCACTCTGGGGGTGGGGAGACTATTTGGGACACAATGGTCTAGTTTGATTATAAGAGATCTCTCCTTTTTTCAACTTGACATGTTTTATGTATAAAATTTTTATGTGTAAAAAAAAAAAGATGAATACAACATGATGTTCATAATAACTCATGGTGTCTTCACACCTCAGTCAGCAGAGCCCGACGAGGATGATGATGATGATGTGGATGTTCACATCCGAAGGTCTCTGGTGCTCAGACTCTTCAGGAAGATTGTGTTTGAAGGGTCGCTGCTCTGAGCAGCAGCAGGTAGATCCCCTCATTGGAGTCTGGATGCTGGTGATGGTGGCTGATGACTCTGCTGAGACCGATGAATGATGATGATGGTAGATGACAAAGTGGTATGAGGGATGACTGTGGTGAGTGTTCAAGGAGATAGTCTTCCTGACTGAACTTTCATCAAAAACTCATTTTTTAACGACCTTAGTGAGCAGAGGGATTTTGGACCACGGATCGGACTTCAGATTGGTCAGAATGGCCGGACCAGTTTAAAGAATTAATTCAGAACAGCAGGGACTGTCTTCAAACAGCAGGAGCCGTATAAAAACACCAGGGGATTGTCTACAAATAGTAATAAACAGAGTTATTGAATTTTACAGTGTGATTCTAGACGTACTGCACACATTTAGTGAATTTTGCAGTGCGATATAGATGTAATTTTATCAATTATTGAATTTTACAGTTCGATATAGAAAAATAAAATCCTTTATTGATCGCATAAAGTCATACACAGAAAAACATGGTCAAAAATTTTCTCTGCATTTGACCCGTCCCTGAGGGAGTAGTGGGCGGAGCCTTTGCAGCGCCGGATAGCTTCGGTTTGCTAGGGTCTTGCTCAAGGACCCTAGGACATGTACACCCTGCTGGGACTGGGAATCATTTGATGAATTTTACAGCGTTATTCCAGTTGGTTCTGTACGTCTTGTTTCGATGAAGCTTTTTTGATTATTTCATGCTTACTGGTCTTTTCGTATTTGCAAACCTTCTCCCTGACTCTCCTCATCCTCCTGCAGGTCAGGGACCTGAGCAGACGCGTGTCAGCCATTGAGACCCTCTTGAACCACCTGGAGCAGAAGGTCACCTCAACATACGACCAGGTAAGACCATTAGATCATCATCAGGAACCCTCAGAGAGGCTGCAGGACTTGCTAGGTACATCAGTCTGCTTGGGTTTTTGTGAATTTGGATAAGACCTATAACCGTGTCCCCCGGTCAGTCCTGTGGGGGGTACTGCGGACGTATGGGGTACCAGGACCTTTACTATGAGCCATTCGGCATGGATAGATGGAGTGATGAAGGAGGGCTGGATGCTGGATGGATGGCTGCTGGTTGGATGGAGGATGGAGGGAGGGAGGGATGGAAGGAGAGCTGGAGGAAAGCTGGATATTGGATGGATGGATGCTGGTTGGATGGATGAATGGGGGGATGGAGGGATTTTTCTTGCTGAGATGTTCCTCAGGAGTGAGGAGATACTTTGACCAGAAATTAGACAAACATAAGATGTTGGGTTTTTACAGTGAACATGGTGAGAGCGCTGAGGGTCAGTCAGGAGGAGATTCAGCTTCTGCTGCAACACGTCTGAAATCATCCAGAGATCCACAGGATCAAGGTTCTGATAATATCTTCTGCTCCTTGGAAACCAAACAGGCTCCTCCGACCCCAAGCAGCTCCTCTACACCCCCTCAGTGCGAGGAGATGGACTCAGAGGAGCAGCAGCTCAGACAGAAGCTGCATGAGATGACGGACAACATCAGCGACCACAGCTCTGACGAAGACGAGCCCAGCAGGCCTGAGGAAAACCTCAAGCATTCTAGAATACCTACTAGACCCACATCCAGGAGCAGCAGTATCGTGTCCAGACACGAGGAGGAGGAGCCTCAGTGGAACCACTCTGAGAAGGTTTGTGCCCACAATGATCTCTAGAGGAACCTCTGCCTCACAGTCGTCCTCAGATGATTCACACCTCAGTCCCTGGAAACCAAAAACATGCTGACTCGTGAAATCCGTCAAGAGCAGTGGAACATTTAGCCATCTCCCGTCGGCGCCACGCCACATATTAATCAGAAATAAAATGGAAGGGTGACATCACTGTTGGTTTCCTTGCGTCAGTAGTTATGACGTCAACATGTGGGTCGATGAAGCGGGTCGGAAAGGTCCCTCTTCTGAGGAAATATTTCAATTTAAAGCTGTTACAGAGTCAGATATGTGATAACCAGTAAACATAAGCAAATAAATATCTATTCATGTATTGTGTTATACAAACGCTAGCATTTATCTTCCTTTTAATTAAGTGAAAATGATACATCTGAATTATGTAGCATAAGATATAATATATTTATATATATACATAAATATATAAATATATATAAGCCCCCCTCCGTACACCCGTTCAGACCAAGAGGGTCAGAACACCCTGGTTGCTAATTACTCAATCACACACACCACTTTGCTCCAGCACTGGTTCTGATAGAGCAGTTCCACAAGAACTCTGAGTGACACCACAGAGTGGAAATCCACAATATGAAATGAATGGTTTTAATGTTATGGCTGATCGGTGTGTATCAGCCTAGAAGAATTCCAACATGTGATATTTATTCCTATTTCATGTTTCTTTATGGAATGAATCCTGAGTTGAAGCAGTTTTTGGTTTCGTTGCTCCAAAGGAGTTCTGGTTTTGGTTGAAGGACCAGCTGACCTTAGGTCAGTCTTGGACAAGATTAATGCTCCAACAAAAGCTTCATCAGGCGTCATGCCACATCTCCCTGGTCTCCTGTCTGTGATGAAGGTATGAAAATAAAACTCCTTGATCTGATTGGAAGAACATGTCCTTCATGTTAGACCAGCCTGGAGAGGAGGTGGCGCCCCCCGGAGGAGGAGTCACAGGAAAGCTTCAGAGGCTCCACAGCCTTACTGGTGGAGCTGGAGGACAAGGTGGCCCAAGCAGCTGCTGAGGTCCAGAGTGCCCAGAGCGAGGTTAGAAAAACTCAGAGTGAAGTTTAGCTGACAGGTTTGGTTTGTTGAGCAGAGACAAAAAGTGAAGTTTGTTGTTTATAATCCAGGTCTCCTACATAGAGAACCGGATCGCCGCTCTGAATGCTGCCGGCCTGCCAGGAGACAGGAGGAGGAAGGTGATGTTTGATGTTCCGGAGTCCTCCTGTGAAATACTTGTTGCGTTTATCGCACCTATTAAGCCCGGACTCAGAGCTGCTAATCCCTGTGGTACACTGCAAAACTTGAAAGCTTCATTTACTAAAACAAATAGTTGATCATATAAAAATTCTGAGTGACATAAACTCAGTTTGTTTGGGAAAACCAGCACAGATAACTCAATAAAAAAAAATATGATTATCATTCCAATAAAGTCATTTACTTTGTAAGAAACGCGGATGGCTTGGGAGCGTGGTAATTAGCGCTTTGTCTCACAACAAGAAGGTGCCGGGTTCCAATCCACCGCTGCCATTCTGTGCGGAGCTTGATGTTCTCCCTGTGTGTGCGTTGGTTCTCTCTCGGAACTCTGGCTCCTCCCACAGTCCAGAAACACGCAGCAGAGGAAAACTCATAGTAGATTATCTCATAGTAGATCTTCCTTAAGTAGAGTACCTCATAATAGATCCTCGTTTAGTACATCTGCAGGTAGATCAATCTGCAGATTATCTCATAGTAGATCCTCCTTTAGTATATCCTCTCATGGTAGATCATCCAATAGTAGATTATCTCATAGTGGATCCTTTTATAGTAGATCCTCTTTATGTAGATTTGCAACTAAAATATCATAATTTAGTAGATTCTCTCATAGTCGGTCTTCCTTGAGTAGAGTACCTCATAGTAGATCCTCGTTTAGTGGATCCTCTCAGAGTGGATCCTCTTTATGTGGATTATCTCATAGTAGATCCTCCTCCAGTAGATTCTTACGTAGTAGATCCTCCTTTATCTCATAGTAGATCCTCCTTTTGCAGATTATCTCATTGTAGATCATTTTTTTGTAGATCCTCTCATGGTAGATCCTCCTTTAATAGATTCTTTCAGTGTAGATTACTTTGTTGTACAGAGTAGACCGCTGTTGTTCATTTTTTTACAGTGTAGACTCTCTAATTTATATAGATTTTCCTTTTATTCCTTTTTTTTAACATGTTCCTTTTTTGCTTTGGTTTCTTCCAGTCTGCAATCCCGATCCAAGCCAGAAGACTCTCCCAGAACTACCCTACAAGTAAGAACCCACTCTGCTGCCAGAGTGATCATCTGTTCTCAGCTGAGTTTCTCTTAGTGCTGAACTTCCACCAGATTTTGGATTTTATTTTTGCAGCAAAATAGCATCAATCAGATTTTTTGACTTTACTGACACTGAAGCAGTGAAGATCTTGAAGAACATGAAGCAGCAGAACCTGGATGAACCACGTAGTTGCTGTATGTTTGCAGACCAGATGGACGGTTTTCTGAGGAACTCCCTCTACGTGGGCTCCCTCACTCAGAGGATCCCGAAGGTGAAGACTAAGACCAGGGGAGCCTCAGCGGTAGGAACTTCTCACGGGTGGTGGGTTCATTGAAGAGTTCTGTTCCAACATCATGAAGCTCCTGAGAACCTGAGAAACACTGTGAAGCTCAGTGAGTCTGTGAGGGCAAACCAGTACCAGCTGAGAGCTCTGGCTCTCAAGTGGTCTTGAGACCAAGTCCAAGGCTCTCAGGTGGTCTGGAGACCGGGTCCAAAGCTCTCAGGTGGGAGACAGAAACGTAAAAGAGAGAAAGGGGATGAAGTCAGAGGAAAGGCTGGGAGGTGGTGTTCATGGTTGAGGAAGGTCCAACAGTGAGACAGGTCCACAGGTGATACTGGTCCACAAGTGAGACAGGTCCATGGCTGATACTGCCCCACAGGTGAGACAGGTCCACAGCTGATACCGGTCCACAAGCGATAACGGTCCACAGGTGATACTTATATGAACCTTTGATTGGCAACACAGACTCAGGATCCACATCCTGATGTCGTTAGCTAATAAATTAAAAAGATTTTATCCAAAAGTTTATCTAAAGTAGTGAATTCATTGTACGATCATCTCATCGGGATCTGATGTTGGAACTGAACTCATTCATTTACTAGTTCCACTGGGCTCTGACCTCTGACCTCTATCGGTTGATCGTCTTCCAATCAGGGTTTTCTCGTGATTTGAGATCATTTTATTGACTTTTTCTTTTTCAATCAACTCACCTCTTCCGTCTCGTTCTGCCATTTCTGAAAATGTTTGACTTAAAATATTCAAACTGAATTCCTTCAGACCTGGAAACAGCAAAGCCATCATCTTCATCATCATCTTCATCAGTATACCTTCTATTTTGACTGACCGCAGATAAAGCAGATAAAACTGATCCCGGTCAAAGGTCTGAGGAGCATCACATTCAGAATCAGATGAAAAAAGATAAATTCAGTGGTTCAGGTTCAGGTCCAGTTTCCACTTTGAGGTAGATCTGGTCTCCGACTGAAAACTCCCAGCATCTAAGAATCTAAGAATCTAAAAAAAATCTGTTAATAGTAAAATGAATAAATAAGGAATGATAATCCAAGAAGAAAGATCCTCTGTCCAGAGGAGAGGTGCTGTTGTTGTTGTTTACAGCGTTCTGCTGAAGCTCCGCGGTTCAGCCTCAGCTTCCTAGACCCTCTGACCTCCAGACCATGACACTATAGGAAAGATCAAAGTCAGTGTAAAGGAAGAGGATAATCTGAGCTCCTCATTATAAACAAATCAGATTTAATCATAAAAATTGGGCCCATGCTGCCAAACGTCATCAAATGTAGTTTGTCTACAATTCTTAAAAGAAGCATAAAAATCCCCGACACAGCAAAAGGGACTGTAAGAGCAGACAAAAACAGAACCGCATTCAATCAGGTTTAGCTGATGACATGAAATGAAAAGTAGTTCACCTCCAGCCGTTCTACTTCAAGCGAGTATTTTAGTCTCTGGGCTGATCTTAAGAATCCAATCCTTCTACAAGATTGATCATCAGGGAAAGAATCGGATAAAAAGACAAAATGTCTTTAATAGAATTTCCTTCTTTGAAAATCGGAAATATAATCTTGTTCCTCTGCTGGGATATTCTGCAAACCATCCACCACCACCACCACCTTGTTGCTGGCTCAGTGTTAGCTGGAACATCTGACTGAGAAGAAGGATGAAAGACTTTATTAAAATAAGAATACTTTTCTTTGAAGAGAAAAAAACAAGATAAAAGTTGCAGAAATTTGAGGGTTTTTTTAAACTTTGTTGAAAGGACTTTCTTTTTGCAGCATGGAGCTCCTCAACAACTTCTTCATCATAATCATCACCATCCCTCCGTTCTATCTGTTAAACTGATATCATGACTAACAATGATCTCATGAAGTCAATCAAAGCAGGACAACATGGATCAACTTTTGTAAATCAAACTTCTCATCTCCATCATCATCATCACCATCATTATCATCATCACCATCATCTGTGTGTCTCTTCTCTCAGGAACCAGTCATGACGCAGTCTTCATGAAGAGGAGGCTGAGCATCATGTGACTGACGGCGCCATCTTTGATGTTCCAGTTTGTACTAATCGCAGATTCAGCTGGAGGGAAAGATCCAGAAATGTCTTTTAGAGATTTTAATGGGATTATATTTCCCTGTAATTATTTTGTTGTTTTATTGAAATAGATTTATATTTAACCATATTTATATTTAGTACCATTAAAACCCTGATATTTAATATTAGTCGGATATATCATTATTCAACTCTTTAATGTAAAAACCCGCAGTTTAAAAAATCAAATACTTTATTTACTGACAACTGCAGTCTCTTAATGACTCCACCTCCATCATCATCATATTCATCATCATCATCATCTATCATTCATCGTCATCATCATCCATCATCACCATATATCATCACCAACATATTCACCATCATCATCCGTCATCATCACCCTCATCACCATCATCATTCTCATCCATCATCACCATCATTGTCATCCATCATCATCAAAACCATCAACACCAACATATTCATCATCATCATCATCCATCGTCACCATCATAATCACCACCATCCTCATTATCATCCATCATCATCATCATTCATCATCACCATAATCATCCTCATCCATCATCATCATCATCTATCATCCATCGTAATCATCACCATCACATCATCATCACCTTCATCATATATCATCACCACCATATTCATCATCATCATCCAACATCATTACTCTCATCACCACCATATTCACCATCATCATTATCATCCATCATCACCATCATCAGCACCCATTATCACCATATATCATCACCACCATATTCATCATCATCATCATCATCATTTTATCCATCATCAACATCATCACCATCATCATCATCCATCATCAATCATCATCAACCTCATCATCATCCATCATCACCATCATCATTATCACCATCATCACCACCATATTCATCATCATCATAATCACCATCATCACAAACATCATCATAATCCATCATTATCATCATCATTATCACCATCATCATCATATTCATATTCAACATCATCCTTCATCCATCCATCATCATCATCATCTATCGTCATCACCACCATCACATCATCATCACCTTCATCATCCTCATCATCATATTCATCATCATTCATCATCACCCTCATCAAAATTATCATCACCATCATCACCATCACATCATCACCACCTTCATTATCATCACCATCATCATCATCATCATCATCATCATCATCTCAAAATAAAAGTGGGAACGAGCTGGAAGACGTGTTGTGATCACGTCACTCAAACTGCTCTCTGAGGTGGTCCGGGACGCCTTTGAACACGGATCCTTTATAGTAGGAAGGTTAATGATTCCCGAAGCGTCTCCAACAAGGACAGAAGAGGAAAATTCGTCTTGAGTGCTGGACGTGGTGGTTGTTTTGGAGGAAGCATGACCAGTTGAAAAAGCCACAGCTTTTCTAACGTGCTTGATTTTTCACGTTGTTCTGCCTCTTTAGCGAGACACCGACTTTGTCCTGTCAGTCTCAACAGCTGGAATAGTCTGCACATGTGTATAAGACCATTGGACACATTTGGAGACGCAGGAGAGACACAGGTGTAAACGGCGATATGTCTCGCTGAACGCTCGTGATCCGATCGCCCAGAACGCATTTTATAACCAGCTCTAAAGAGGGTCTTGGTTCCACTAGAAGTCCTGGAACGTTCCAAGGCAGCCGTCACAATCACATGTTCATATTCCACAAAGATCTGAAGAGGGCGATGAGAAGAGTAAGAGTAAGAAGAGTAAACTTTATTAACCCAGAAAGAGATTTTTGTGCTCCAACATTACAGTAACAACAAACAAACCAGTTAAAAACAGATATAGTTCATCAGGAGTGTCTGACAAAATAATAACAGGAACAATAACAAGAATAATAACTGGAATATTTACACTGATGATAACAGGAATAAAAACAAGAGTATTAATAAGGATAATAACAAGAATCATTTCATGAATAATAACAGGAATAATAACAAGAACAATAACAAGAGTATTAATAAGGATAATAACAAGAATCATTTCATGAATAATAACAGGAATAATAACAAGAACAGTAACAAGAATATTACTAAGGATAAGAACAAGAATCTTTTCGTGAATAATAACTGGAATAATTACACTGATAATAACGGGAATCATAATAATAATAAAAATATTAATATAAAGGAATAATAACAAGAATTATTTCATGAATAATAACAGAAATAATAACAAGAATAATAACAAGAATAATAACACGAATAATAACACGAATATAAACAAGAATAATAAATAATAAGACTAATAAGAATAGTAACAGGAATAATGAAAGTTCAGAAAAAGACTTAAAAGTCAAGTGGAATAAGGAAAGTAGTTTTTGACAAAGCAAGAGGAATAAGGTAGTTTTGCCGACGATGATGAACGTTATATATGATGTGGGAATGGGCTAAGAAGATGCTGGATACTTTCAGACTCCAGGAGTTTTTTTAATATCATTCATGATTTGTATTATTTCAATTGTTGCAAACTGCTGATCCATGGTTGGTTGAATAATTTTGCTTCTGCTACAAATGTTATGTCAGAGTTTGAAATGATGCACTAACTGATTAAAAATATGCTTCACCATCTTAGGCTTTACTTATAATTTTATTGGTTAACATTCAAGATGATGTCTTCACCCTAAAATGTGTCAAAAGTTTAAGCGGTATGAAATGTGTAGATCTATATTCCAATCAGGATTGGAGCTCTGCCTCCACCAGAGTTGGGAAACTTCTCCTTCAATAAAACTTAAGCTTCCTCTAAATTCTCAATCCACCTGCTCCCAGTCTTTTCAAGAAAATAATCCTGTTAGAATAATCGTCACTCTACTCCAACAGGCTCTGGTTTGTCTAGTCTCATTTTCTTTACCTGACTTTACTCTTAATCTGGATCCACTCCACATTTGGATTGTTGATTTTTTCCATAGAATATCAGACAAAGATCTTCTCTGTATATTAAACCATCAGACATCAGAGGGTCAACTTTGACTATTAAATGATTACTAATTTCCTTACATGTATTGTAACCTCTATTTCTATTTCTATCTTGTATTGTTAGTAGCAGCTTCCATCATTAGTTAAAATAAAACAAATAAATATTTATAGAGATATGATGATATAAATAATTCTTCAGTACATAATTATCTCCATTTTTAATCTTAATACAATCAGTAAAATTGTAAGTGCTGTAGTGATAACTTTAGTGATAGCTGTAGTCTCCGCTGTAGTGATTACTGGCGTGTTCGCTGTATTGACCGCTGTAGTGATAACTGTAGTGATAACTGTAGTGATAACTGTAGTGATTACTGTAGTGCCCTCTATAATGACCGCTGTAGTGATAACTGTAGTGATTACTGTAGTGCCCTCTATAATGACCGCTGTAGTGATAACTGTAGTGATAGCTGTAGTGCCCTCTATAATGACCGCTGTAGTGATAACTGTAGTGATAGCTGTAGTGCCCTCTATAATGACCGCTGTAGTGATAACTGTAGTGATTACTGTAGT
>VRLP01006493.1:0-28109 GCA_009660295.1 Lophius piscatorius
ATTTTTAAATCCAGGTTAAAAACACTTCTTTTCTCCTGTGCTTATGATTGAGCGTTCAAAGCCCTTTAAATTGTAATCTTTCATTTGCACTATGTCCTTTTAAATCATTATTGTATGCTGATTTTATTTTTTTATTTTTTATTTTTTTATTTTTCTCTCTTTATTCTTCTGTTTTTTTTTTATATTTGTATTTTTATTTAAATTCTGACTGTTTATGTAAAGCGCATTGAGTTGCCATTGTGTATGAAATGCGCTATATAAATAAAGCTGCCTTGCCTTGCCTGCCTTGCCTTGCCTTGCCTTGATGATGATGCTGCTGTACTTTCCTCACTCATGACAGAAATCAATCAAGAATCACGCAGCGGTGTCAGAAAGCTGGGGTAATTTTACAGTCCTTGGCAAATTCCATACAAATTTACAGCTAGTTGGGCCTGCACCTGGCATCGATGAGTTTTTCACCCACTCAACAGCAGTGAAACATCCTACAGGCTGTAAACATCTCAATACAGGATGAGCAACGAGCCGTGGCTTTTCCTCAAAGAGGTCAGATCATGCCTGAGATGACTTCATTACCTCAAAGAGGTCTCAATTCACTCGCATTAGAAGGTTATTCAGGGTTACTTGTCCTTCCTAGAGTCTACAGGGCAGAATGGGATCTTTCGGTTATCAGAATCTCCTGTGGAAATATCTCCCAGTGTCTGTTTGGGGGGCAGACGCCATCTCTACATTTAAGTGTAGGTTTAAAGTTTCCCTTTTTTACAAAGCTTCTCATTAAGGCTGGCTTACTCTTAGGTGTGTATCTAGAATAGACTACTAGGGGGGTTTCCCATGACGCAATTACGTTTTTTTTCTCCTCTCTGTCGGTCCTTCTCTATACATTCCAGCGTAGCCTATCCCATGGGACACTGGGCAAGAGGCGGCGTACACCTTGCATGAGTCGGGAGTTCATCACAGCGCCGACACACGGGCTACGTTCACACGGCCAGCCTTAATGCTCAAATCCAACTTCTTCTTCGATCAGACTTTTGACGTGTAGCTGTTCACATTTCTTTTACAATTTCACCAATATCAGACTCCAGTAGGAACAGTTCAGCCACTTAAGTTAGTTTGAATGCTTTCGTTTATAGTGAAGGTGCACCGGCGCAGCTTTGTGATGAATATCGATGGAAGATGACGTCAAAGTCGCATGAATTTCCGATCTGACGGTTCAGACTGGGGTCGAATTGCAAAAACCACATATGGAAGTGACCCAAATCAGAATTGGAATAGCTCAGATTCAACGTGGTTTGTTCTGTTCATATTGCCATGCAAAAGTCCCATATGAGCAAAAAAAAACGACCCTGGCCACATTTTTCCTGCAGGCTGAACGTATCCATAGAGACAGACAAGCACATTCACTCCTCTACAGCGTTTCCCATTAAAGGTTCAGTGTGTAAGATCGAACCTGTAAGTTATCTTAAGAGGTATCTCTTTGAATAAATGGAATATAATATTCATAACTAAGTATTTTTGGGTACTTTGTCTTGAAGGTCAACATATTTTTTTTTAATGTTTGTTCAGAAATATGCATTAATGTTCTGCCATTAATGCATATTTCTAGACATTTTTGTCTAATTCTTGTAATTTTGTCTCCATGTAGCGAGTCCTGATTTTCGTATGGAGGCCGACGTGTTGGTACAGTTCTCCTCTCAGAATCCTCTGAGCCGAGATGAATCCTCTGAGCCGAGATGAATCCTTGAGGCTGCTCTTTTAATACATGTTACCAGCTTGACCTATTCCCTTGAGTCTTTATGCTTTTTCATCCTGAAGGTTCACAAGGATCATAGCTGGATCTGCTGCTGCGGTACTGGTTGACTATTAATACATCCGCCAAGGAGATATTGATTTTTACTTTGCTTTGTGTTTTTGTTAGCATGGTTACAGAAAAAACTAATGGATGGATTTACATGAAATTGTTCCCAGAGGTAGGTTCTGGCATATTCTAGAGATGATGAAGTTATAGTTGGTTGATCATCCTGACTTCAGCCACTGATGTAACAAGTTCTTGTTTCTAAACGAGCAAAGTATTTGTTCAACTGTTCCACCAGTTTCTCTGACTGAGAGCAAAGAGACACTTCTGGATGTTCTGGACCACAGTGGCGGTTAGACTTCTCCTTTTATCTGTTATTGTTATTATTTTAGATATGCTAAAGGTTCTATTTAAAGCCAGCTGTGTTCGACCTTGAGCTAAATGTTAATGTCGACTTGATCACAGCAAGTTTTTCTTCATGATAGATTGAATCCTTTTTTTGTTCTGCCATTAATGCATATTTCTAATATTATTATCATAAATACAATGATAGTTATTTTCTAATAATATGTAATATCAGCCTAGCATATCAGAAACATCATTTGACATTCAACGATAGTTGTATGTAGTGATCCAAAAATAATTATTCCACTACGATCTCAGACGTTAAGAATGCAGAAAACAGGAAATATATTTTTAATGATGCATATGCAATCGATTTGGCACTGCCCTATCAAAATGCGGTTCCAGTGTGACATCAGAGACTTCTCCAGCTGAACGCAGCAGGAAATGCAGTATGGCCAGTCTAAAAGAAGTTGTTTTGTGTTTGATAGAATTTCACTTTAGAGTTCAAAATTGGATTTTCTTGCAGCATTCAACCCAGATAAAGATGCCCCTCCCATGTAAACATGGCCGGCTGATATTTGTCTGCTGCGTCTGCACAATGATGGCTTGGCACTCATACATAACTTAAGCGGATAGTAGATAGAGGGGATTCAGCCTGCGGTATAAATGCTCCCCATTGCTATTCTCGGCGCCTCAAACATCACCATTACCATCCCAGAGCACTACCAGCGCAATGGCTAGCTGCTGTGGCGCCATGCATAAAACATCAGCCTGGCTTTGAAGGGCTTTCTCAGAAGACATGACATCACTGAAAAAAATTGCTTATGGAGGACGGCATGAAAAGTGTGCGCCTGCCCGCGGTGTCTGCCCTGGACCGCGGCTACAGCTCCAGCGGCAGCATGAGAGCAGCTCCATCAAACGGCGGAGGAGGCTGTGGTTTGGACAGCATGATACAGGTTAAGACTCTGGGAGCATAAATGACATGTCAAGAGGCAACGAGCAAGTAGAAAGCCCCCGCAAATATCAGGTTAGCATATTCAGCGTTTTTTTTGTTAACTGGGCCAGGATGTTTCTTTCTCTTGCATCACAAATCAAATTCATCCTAAAATCCTGGTCATTGTCATCTGGGGCTTCCTTTCCTCCGATCGTACCGAGATGGCATGTTCTAAATCAATCAGTCTAAATCATCGAAACACAAGAACGCGCCGCCATTCCATCCAGTCGTAGTCAAACTTGGCCTCTTAACCCTTGTTTTGTTTGCATCCGCAGTGGTTGCCTACCAAAAGATGACTTTGCTGATTCTATGTCACAGGTCGAATCTTTATCTCAAAATTCATTCATTCATAATCCATAGCCTGCTTATCCCGGTCGGAGTCAAAGATCTAGAAATGAAATGACTGATATATTCTTTAAGATGAATGCCCAATGTGACTTGGCTACTCTCCATCTTCTTTTCATCATTATCTCCAGCAGAACGTTCCCAGCAGCATAAGTAACGTTTTAGGAGTGCGGGCAAAGCGGTGCTGGGCTGTAGATGCGTTTGAATCCTCAAAAAGCATGAACACAAAGCATCGACCAGCGCTTCCCCCGAGCATCTGTTTATTTCTTAAAAAGAAACCTGAAGGACAGAAACTTATTTACGGGAGAGAAAATGCCATGCTGATGTTGTGTGCATCGTAAAAATTGGCCGCTATTCCTCTTTAGCAGATGAACAAATGATGCCAACTATGCCCTGAAGTGAATGTGGAGTGGCTTCTTTCTCCATCTTTCCCTATCGCAGTGCTATAAATAGTGGAGAGTGCTGCTGTCTCTCATATTTCATGTGTCACTGGCTCCCACAGTCACGGGTGAAGAATATCCACTGGGCGCGAACATGGAGCTGCTTCTTCCCTCCTTCTGCACTTGTTACCATTTCCTCACTCCGCCTGCTTCTGTCTAACATCCCCTCGCCTCCTCGCCGACGCTCTGTGTGCTATAACCTAAGAGGCCAGGCTTAAACTTCACGGTTCAAGTTGCGTATTCAAGTCCAAAAAAAATTAGTATGAGCGCTTATGAAATTCTGAGGTGGGAAAATGGAGCACTCTGAGGCAACCTGAGGAGAAAATGGATCCTTTGAAGGTCCTGATCTCACTTTCAGTACCATTTTTATCAGCTTTTTGAAAGCAGAAGAGCAAAATCTTCCTCTGCCGCAGTCAGTCCTAGGCTTTCTGCCACTTTGTGCCACTGGTGAAAGATCACTACAGCATGAGAATTTCATCCTCTGTCAGCTTTTACTAAACGTTGTGTAATAGCAGGGCTCGAGACAAAAAAAAAAATATTCCGGAGCCATTGGCTCCTTAACCCAAAGTCTTTAAAAGCCATATAAAATTCTCAAGAGCCGAAATATATCAATGTCAGAGTACATTGTTAAATGTCTGCTTTAACCTTTTCTTTTACTTCAGTACTGTCTGCCTTTGTTTGCCCTACATCCCATTGTGTGTACAATATACTCTTGGCACAACATGTGCCATGTCCTCGGGCTCCAAAACTGAATTCTTAGATCATATTTCCTAGGCTAAAATTATATTACCATGTTTAAAACATTTAAATGTCAAATTTTATTTTTATCAAAATTTTGTTGAACTGTTAAGAATGTGTTGCTTTTTTTTATATTGTTGCTTTGTTGCTATTATTATATTATGGGGTGGCTTTAGCTCAGTGGCTAGAGCAACTCCCTCAACTGGGAGACACAACAAGCCGTGGGTCCTTGAGCAAGACCTTGAAACCTCAGCTCTCCGGGCGCTTCACAGGCCACTGCTCCGTCAGGGATGGGTTAAACGCAGAGATACATTTTAAGACCTTGTACTGTATGTATGTACTGTGTAAAACGTGATACATAAAGGAAGATAATTATTATTGTTATTCAGGATACTCGTTTAGAGTCTGTATCTATGTCGGTATCATTCATCCCACATTCCCCAGCATTCTTGTGTTTTTCACTGTCACCATGCTTCTTCCCTGTAATGATTATTTGCTTGTACTTATCATTGTTACCTGTACGGTATTGGACCTCAGATGTTCTAAGGTGGTCCGGGTTAATGCTTCCCTGGAAGAAAGTTTTTGTACGTTTTAAAGTTAAATGCAACAGTCTGGTGCATTTTGAGAGTGAAATTGAGAGGCTACAGCTATAATGAATTTAGTTTTTTACTCTACTAAACAACGTAATCTAATCACCAACACATTGGTTTTATCGATAAAAATAGTGAAATGACAAAAAGACACATTCACAATGCATGATAAATGACGGATTTCACAATAGATAAATAATAACAATAAATAATAATAATAATAATAATAATACATTTGAGCCATCCAAAACTAAAGCAAAGGTGGTTACCTGCGCTCAATAATTCAGGATTCCACCCTGATTTCCAGTTTTGCGTACACCTCGATGGCATAAAAAACCTAAATATTTCCCACAGGTTCCCAGGAACTACTCAACTTCTGACACACTGTCCCTCTCCCTGCTGTTAAAACTCACATACAGCCCCTCGCTCAAGGGAGCCTCTCTCTCCTGCTGCCCATCCCTCTTAGAAATGTGCCGTTAATTTAACTTAATTATCATTACAAAATTGATTTTCTAACATATCATGATGAATCCACCTTCTCCTCTGAACACTGAAATTAAGGGCCAGTCATAGCGAGGAGACCGACCGCTGATGTCATTAGTAGGCTGGGCACTGGCTGGTGATAGGGGGAAAAATGAAATATCTCACTTAACCTTGATATTGAGCAAATACCTCGATATTGTGACCAAAACGGGTAATTCCTTTGGCATAACCATTTTCCGTCTCTCGTGATCTCTGATCGAAAAAAATCTAAATTTCACGAGATTAAATTTGAACACATCTTGATGAGGAATCGCTCAAAACTGTTTTTTACTGAATAGACATTGAACTCATCATGCAATGTAACTCAATGCAATGTGCTGCTGAGAGCTACGTTAGCGAGCTCTCCTGCCGATGCCGACAGTCAGCATTTGTTTGATTTGATGCGTTGGTCACACATAAGCATATTAGAGTCAGTAGACACTTTTCAGGAAATAAATAAATGAGTTGGAAACACTGAATGTATTGTATATATTTGCGTCTGGATGGTCGCCACTGGCGACTGGCTGAAAGAAACAGGTCGCAAAATGAAAAAGTTTTAGTCGCCTATCTGGAGACCTGAATGACACTTTTGAACGGTCCATGTTGTAGAAAATCAAAACCAATAATTAATTAATACTAACATTACATATAAAGCCTACTACGTTGTTCTGTTCCCTGTTATAGATCAGGAACAACATCATGTGACACACCTTGCCCTTACTGTCACTGAGGATTAGATGGGTGGAGGGGTTTGAAGTAAGGTCATGTGTGTTTGGTTGACATTTAAGGGACTAATCTGGCCGCTATCGCTCACTTTAGTCATGACTAAAAAACACAATTGAGGTTCCGGTAGTTATCACTGGAAGTAATGCTGGACTAACAGCGATGTCCATTCAATAATATCCCTGACTTCGCAGGAACATAATAATCCCACGTTGAAATCTGGTTAAGTAAAACAAGAAGAGCATTCAGTGTTTTTCAGTGGATAGCCTTAAAATATGTCAACGTTGTGAAATGGTGAAAAAAGCAAATGAGGCAAGTTTGTTTGATTTATGACAAGTTCAATTTTGATTCATTCCATGATGTAATCAATGCCAGAATATTTTTTTTCCCCTTGACAGAGCCAAAGGCACCAGAAAACTGCTGGTCTAAAATCACATGCTAAGAACAGCAATGTGTTTCTTGCCAGTTAGAAAATGTCAGGATGCTTAAACGCTACTCTAGTATGCTGATCATAGTAAATAGAGAGCTACCGGTATATCAGCCAAAAAGAAATCTTCTTGCACACTCGGGCCGCAGTAATGCCCATTCCACTCTGTTATACTCACCTTTAACACACGCTCAGTCTCAATTACCTGCTTCATGGTAATTGAGGATTTTCTTGCAGCAAAATCCTTAATTGAGGGCATCAATTGATATCAGCTGAACCCCATCATCTGTTCACTGTGTCACACCTGCATGTTTATCCCATCACCATCAGCTGCTTGCTTTAAATATGACTCTCTCCGTTCATCTAGTTCTTGCATGCTGCTGGTTCACACACCCTCCACTTACCCATCGCCACCTAATCCTTGCAGATTCATCAGGCACATAATTCATCGGCTTTAGCAGAGTCATAAGCCACCACCACCAGTATCCAGACTCCAGAAGGGGGGGATATACCATTCTCAGGACTGCTCAGGGCAGAGACCCTTCAATCTCAATCTCCCAGAAGAGTCTGAGCGACTTTCTAAGAGACTCAGATCACACATCTGTTGTTGTAATAAATCATTCATCTTTTCTTCATTCACAGTCTTCTCTGATTGAACAATCTCTTGATAGCATTGTTATAGCTAGCACTGTCTACATAATGCTAGCCTATGCATGAAGGAGTATCACTCTCAAAATCATGACTACTGAGAATAATCAGAGTTTGAAGACATACTTTCAAGTGTTTAAATGCCCGCAAATGCAAACTGAATCCTGATGTAAATAAGGAGCAATCAACTGTGAGGAACATTAACTTAGGAATCACAAAGTGCAAAGTAGGAGCCACGCATATCTAGGTATGCAACATAGAGGTCTAACAAAGCAAATGCACACACATCCAGATTAGTATTGTTTGATCAATGTCTTCCATTAACTAAGCTGAAAAGCACACAATCGAATCAATGAGATACATTAATTCAGCCTGAAGGCAGCGATAAATAGATACTCTATTACTTCACTACCACAGCAGAGAGGAGTACAACTAAGGATCCCCCCGCCCCAGGATACTTGGACTCATGAAGTGCAGTACCACCAAAAATCTCAGAGGGATTTGACCATTAGGCAATAGGCTGCAAAGTCTCCTAATCCCTCAGACACAATGCAAAGTCATCAGTGTGACAATAAGCTCCACCTGACAAATCCTCATTAGTCCACCTTAAAAGGTCTGGGAGAACATTTTTCCTTTGAGCTATGTTCAGAAGCCCATTATGTGTGTTTTTCACTCAACAGCTGCCAAAATCTGGAGCGGTCTTTGCCTCACTAGGTCTGATTATAAAACAGCCCAAAGAGAGTGTGTGATAGCTGATTCACACCACATTTTTTTTTTTAAAAACACAAGGAACTTTGATTTAATTTCCCTTTCATTCAATTTCCCAAGTGTAAATGTCCCGTTTTCTCTCTGACATCAAAGCCGATTAAGATACCTCAATCTCCTCGAGGTCCCAGACGAGCCGTAACAACAACAACTTCAATCTGTGTCCCAATGAGATCTAAATGTGTAAAGTCTCTAACCATAATCTAATGCTAAAAATGTTAAGGTAAATTACCACTGATGACATTTTTTTTTTTTTAAACATCCATGCTCACTCACTGAAAGTGTTTTTTCTTCAAGAAACTAATCCCAACTCCTTGAAAGTGCACAAACACCAAGGTCACGCACTTGTAATGCTGCAGCAATAACAATATCCTCACAAATTTGCACTCATCATTTTGTGTATAAGCGTCACTTAATCTTTATAAAAACTTTTCACACATGATTTTTTTATGTTGCAATGACAATATTTAGCAGGTAAACTGTTCACTCTGTCATTAGTCAGAGATTTCATACCTCCAGTAGGTGTTTGGTACAAAGAGAGTCGTTGGCAGGTGGTTGTTTCTAACTGAGTCATCAGGAGTCGTTAGGGACAGAGTGGACTTGATTATCTGCTGGGGTATCATAAGAGTCGTTAGCATAAAGTGACTCCAGATGTGGACGATGGCAAAACCGTCTCGGGAGTGATGTTAAAACTGCCTTGTACGTGGGTGACAGGTGTTGAGGTATACCTCAACCACTGTTTAGAGAAGCCGCTCCACTTTGACATAGATGGCTTCCTTAACTCCTCTCTCAAACCAACTATTTTCTCTGCTGAAAATATGAACAACGTTTCCTCAAAACAGCGTGCCTTTTCCTTGAGATGCAAGTGAACTGCTGAGTGGTGAAACATCTTCAAGCCAAAACAGAATTCCAGTTGCTTTGGATTAAACCCCTGTAAATTACCTTGGATGAATGAGACTACACAGATATGAGGACAGTCCATTTACCATCTATCATTTTTCTTCTGCTTACCCAATGTCAGGTTGCATTGGCAGCAAAACAAGCAGGGTAATCCAGATTAACCAACAAGACTTCATCAACCTCAGCATTCATCGACCACCACCACCACCACCAGTGTCTTTTCATTGGGATCAATCACAATCTGCCTGGAGACTCTCAGAACCAAAGACAATCTGATAAACCATTTCTCACAAAATATCTGCTATGATGCAATTATTTTTATTTTCTTCCCTTTATTGAAGTGGATAAGTGGAATAAAAATCTCCCATTCCCATCATGTCACATTTGGTGGAAATAGGAAACTGATTTAACCAACAACTCCATTTAGATCCATCGTATGTCGCCAGATATTTACTAATAAACCGGTGAATACTGATACTGAATACTCGTGCTTGACTGGACTTATACTGTATAATGCCTGCTATAATGAGATGCTTTACAATGGAGCGCTCCGAACCTTCCGTTGGCAAAGATTCATGGGTCTAGAGGAAACCTAAGGTTGACTAGTAGTTGGAGTTACTTCAATGTCTCACTGCAAAGCACAATGTCGACTAGTGGACATAGTGGAGCAGTCAAATGGGAAATCTTTGCTTTGCATCCATCTGAATGGGACACCAAAGTGCTGAGCAAACCTTTAAGATAAAGAGGAGATTAGTTGCTGTCAGTGCTCTGGCTGGATGTGAGTACAGCAAATGAAGAGGCATTAAAGCCAGACAAAGCCACTTCCTCTACTGCACGTGCACACACAAACACACACACACACACACACACACAGAGCCAGAAAACCTGCAAGCAAGCAAATGCTTATATGAGGTTAGCAATTAATGAGGGCTCGGGGCACCAACATGCCCTTAAAGTTTAAAAACTGCTTATGCAACAGAAACCGGGAGAAAGTGATACGATAGAATCTCCCCTCATTTTTGCTTGTCCATTTCCTTTCATCTTCTTCATATTTGATTGCTTGAGCAGTCATTTTGGGTTTTACAGTATGAAATATGAAAGAGTGTTTCGGTAAGAAAGGAAAGCAAGGACGCAGCCTGCAGCAAAATATTACAGTGACACCATGCACTCTGCATCAGCGCCCACACAAACCACCGTGTCAGCAAGGTCAGGGCAAAAACTCCACGGCGACGCTACGGAAGGCAGGGTCGGTTTTCGACAAGGAGAAAAAGTAATACACACAGAAACTAAAAAGAACTTTTGTAGAACTTAGACGTGCAATTTTAGCATGTTTTTGCCAATATGAAGGGCAAATGGAAAAGAAATGGACAAAGCAAAAAGTGCCCTCTGAAAAAAAACATACATTTTCACAGTCATATGAAAAATATGAAAATGTGTCAAAATCGGCGTAACTTGGTCCTCCACCAAACAGAACTATCACCGTAGAATTAAGCAGAGTGAAAGTTCTTCTCATCAGGATGACAAGTGATGTTTGACCGCCGTGGTTTTTTTTTAACTTCCTCTCCACAACAGCTCTGAATGTTGTACGGGAGATAATTGTCCTCTCTGCAGCACAATGGAGACGAGGCTCGCTCGTAATTATCTACTTGAACATAACAGTTGACAAATACCGAAGGCATGTGTGAACAAAGAGGGAGCTGCAGTCCTCCAAAGCCCACCCCACCGCCAACACACCCCGGCATACACATGCTAGAAGAGATGGTCACACCAAGACACACTGACTTTAAACACACAATAATAGAAGCAGAGATTTTCTACATTTTAGAATTGGAACAGACAGAGCAAGCAGGAAGAAAGTTCTTAAAGCTCTGGTACCTCATTGGGTTTCTCCTGTTCAGTCTACTGACATCGTCAAGGGTAAATAAAGGGCACAGAACCAGAATAAGAGGCTCTACCCTGCATTTCAAAAAATGTACTTCTACCCATTGTGTTTAAACGGTGTAACGTAAATTTAAAACTAGTTAGATGACACATTCCTGATTTTGAGTGAACCCAAACAGTACATTAACTTTGGGCCTGGATAAGTTCACGTAGAACAGAATGAACACCGTGAAATAAAGCAAAAGAAAATCATTTTGTTAGACAGTCATAATTTAACATATAATGCTGCAATTACACAATACAATTATGTCGGTAATTATTAATCGTTATAATGTTATTACATCCCCCAAAAGTTAACGCAACAACTCAAAAATCATGTCATGGATCCTTTTCAAATTTTATTCCCACATAGACTTTTTTGCGAGGAACAACTGGATTGATTTTTGAAAAGATCAGCTCTATTATTCCGACAATAGGGGACGCATTACCTTAAAAGTTTATGGGCCATAATTTCTCAACCGTTGGTCCCATTTAGTCTAAAATTGATGCAAATGAAATGATTCAAGCAGATCTATCTTGTATTCATCATATTTTAGTCTAATGCGTCATATTTTACTCACTTGCAGAAGCTTTTTTTATGAAAAACACTGTTTTTTGGAGAAAACTTGACATTTAATTGGAGGAGTTCAATCAGGGGTACCAGGGTATACCTTTACTGGTTGAATAAATATGATACCAATACAATAACTAGTCATTTATTGGTCCCTAATCAACCAATCTTAATGAACTAATCAAGCGTGACTTCAGTTTAGGGGCTTGAGTAGTTTCAAAAGTTCAGAGCTCATCAATAATGTACTCTTAAAAATCTTTAAACAATATGAGTTAGGCAATTAAGAAAAACTCCCTCCTGAAGACTTTACTTTTGTTTGTTTTTTGCCCAGTGGTGGAATCCATTTTAAATGACAGTAAAATATCAAGTAAGAACATGAAAAACTACAAAAATCACTCAGAGAGCACAAACCTCTACCGAGGCACAAAATTACGTCCTCGGTTGAGAATAATTCATACAGATTCCTACATTAATGTCTGAGTTATTGTGAGCCTCTAAATCTACCAACAACTCCAACAAACTCTCTGAGTACCTCTCAAATACTCTGAGGCCGGTAGTCTACTGCGTCTTCCACTTCAGCGTCTATGTCCAGCCCACTGAGCCCCCAGCTCCAACCCCAAAGCAACATCAAAGAAAGGACTCAAAGGACGCACACGGTGAAATCACTACTCCAATATTTTAAATTCAGCGAAACATGTAAAATCACCAAAATTCAATCATCTCTAGGCTGTGCCCAAACCTACCTCTGGGTAACATCTCATGCAAATCCGCCCTGTAGTTTTTCCGTAATCTTGCTCACAAACAATCAAAGAGACAAACAAACAGGAATGAAAGAACATCCTCCGTGGCGACGGTTAAAATCTGTCTTCTCCATCATGATGTGGGTCAAACCGTTTTTGCGCAATAGAAAATGAAAATCCGGTCTGATTAGCGCTACCACACATGAACCTACAGGAAAAAGAACATCTCTCCGATTCCCTCCCTCTCACTCTCCGCCTCACACACAAGCTAATTGAGAGTCCTCTCTCGCTGACCTCCCCTCATACACAGAAAAAGAGTCATCGCCATGTCAGCAGAGCCCCGCTCATTATCCCCAACAAGGGTCGGCCTTGTTAGAGCTCAAATTGCCGGCACACACCTGGCTGACATCACAGCTCACCCGAGTCCCTGTTGCCACAGCAACCGAAACCTGACAACAGCAACCTGGCAACGACCCACTCCACGGGGGATTGATTGGGTGAGCAATGCAGTGAGAGGTGGATTAGGAGGGGTGTTATTTTGACTCGTGGGGCCTGAGCTTTGCCAGAAACTGAGAGGATGGTGGACCCGCTGAACGATGAGGACAGCCCCGGCCTGAACCTGGCTTAACACAGAGATAAAAGATCCCTTACCCATTAATTTAATAAAGTCTGCAGTGATTAAAATAGATGTGTTCTTTGGCTGAGCGGGCCAGGGGCTGTTTCTGTGCATTTTTGACAGCTAAATGGAACTAATTGACATAATTCGACCGAGCAGACGGAGACATATGGTCACATTTTCACTCAAGGGTCTGCTTAACGTGCAACCAGAAAGGTGCCAGTGTAAATATAGGTGCAACGCTATTCCGCAAGTGGAGTTTTCTGGCGACAAAGTGCACACTCCACCCTCGAGTGAAATGATCAAAATTCAAGTGATGGGTCTGACAAACAACCATTACCCCCTCCATAGCTCTTGTTCTGCTCCTCTCTGCTCTTAGTGCAGAGCAGAAGCGGAGAACCACTCAATGCCGGAGACAAGGAAGCAGAGGCCAGCTGTTATTTGTCATCATCCATTAGTAAAGCAGCCGGACACACAAGTGGAAGCCGAGTCCTGTTAGAGGTAAGTTCGTCGCCTGAATCAAGTACCCAAACAGTGCTGTAGTTGTCATCAGGACAGGGTGACCTGGTGAGGTTGTGCGGATGCTTTGTTGCTCCAGGGTCAGCGCGACTCGCTGTAAATGAGGGAAATCTAAATTCTGCTCTCTAACAGAATACTCTGAGAAGGACGGGTCATTAGTCTGTGGGCTGAACGATCCCAAGCAGAAAAGTAAATCCACCCGTGAATGGATAAAAAAAAATCAGAATTAAGGGGCCGGAGTGGTCAAGTCTTAATCTGGACCTGAACCTCATTGAGATGCTGTGGGGGGACCAGAAGAGAGCAGCCCATGCTCACAAAACCCTCGACGTGGCTGCACTAACGAAGAAGAGTGCTCTGAAATTCCACCACAGCGATGTCGGACACCGATCTCATCATCAGACGGACTTGGTTGCAGCTTTTATGCTAAAGGTGGAAGAATTAAACATGAAGTTTAGGATGAATATTTTATAGTCGACACTTTGCTTCATTAAATAAAAGAATCCGAATTATAATTTGAAGATACTTAATGTTCACCATCTGTTCTGTCTTTATAACGTCTTTAATACCTCGCAATGCTGTTCTGATAAGTGCTACGTAAAAATAAACCACTTTAGAATTCCGATGTGTTCCACGGTGGCAGCGACTCATCTGGCGTTTTTTGCATCTACCGCCGTGTTTCTGCTCCGATGGGCTGAAGGAACAAAGATGCAGACCAGCCTGCCTATCTTCACAATCTACGGATCGGAGGAGGGGACGAGGGCGCCAGCTGTGATATGAATAAGATGCCACGATTGGAATATAATGACTTAACGGCACATAGTCGCTCCACCGCCATGTGTCCCACGTTCCGGACAAGGTCATCAGCAGAGATTATCGGGTCAGCACAGGAGATGGTGCTTCATGGAATTAGTGAGCCGTGTTTACCCAACACGTGTCTCACGAAGAACCGCTGCTGCGTCAAAACAGCTATTATTAATTAACAGCACCGCCATCAAAAATGCAGCCTCTTCTTCAATATAACCTTACACAAAGTCTTCAGGGGTTCAGTTCAACAACTTTAACTTTGAAGTTAGCTCAGCGCGTTCTCGCTGCTACAAAAGTGGGTCATACGAGGGCGCATGCTAATTAACTATTTGTGGATCCCCTATATGTTTAAGGGGATCTGTAAGATCCCTCATGTCTGGTCTTAACTGAAAGAGAACGTACTGCAGTTTGTTCTTGATGTTTTTACCCTGCGCTCCTTCTAGTCGTGAATAATGCAGCAGTTTTTGGCCCCGATGCATCTGCAGTTCAGACACTAAAGAAAGTCTAACCACTTCTTATTTTGTGCTAGTAGCAGTTTCACTATATAACATATAATGGTACGAACCGAGCTTACAAAGTTTCACTACGTAACATATAATGGTATGAACCGAGCTTACAAACTTTCACTATATAACATATAATGGTATGAACCGAGCTTACAAAGTTTCACTACATAACATATAATGGTATGAACCGAGCTTACAAAGTTTCACTATATCATGTATAATGGTATGAACCGAGCTTACAAAGTTTCACTACATAACATATAATGGTATGAACCGAGCTTACAAAGTTTCACTATATAACATATAATGGTATGAACCGAGCTTACAAAGTTTCACTATATAACATATAATGGTATGACCCGAGCTTACAAAGTTTAACTATATCATGTATAATGGTTTGAACCCAGCTTACAAAGTTTCACTATATAACAAATAATGGTATGACCCGAGCTTACAAAGTTTCACTATATCATGTATAATGGTATGACCCGAGCTTACAAAGTTAGGGACATTCTATTTTCTTTAAATTTGCAAAAACTTTTGTGAAGGGGTGGGGTCTGGGCTAGAAAAGTTAGACAGATTTGAAGAACTGTTTGGTCTTGTAGGACAGCACATATTCAATATACTTCAGCAGTGTTTGATTTAAGTAAACACTACGCTGCTACACCTTCATGTTTTATTACCTTCGCCATAAATACTTTATTTTCACCCATGTCATTTCTTAGTCAGTTTGCTGAATTGCTCAAAAAATGCTGAAAATATTTCTATGGATCTTGGGTCTTGGATCAGATCAGGATAGACCCCATAAAGTGTGAGAGGAGATCTGATTTAAGGTCAGGTTTTATTTGTTTGTTTTCGTTAACATTGCCGGATCAGGTGTTTTTCAACACATTTTATGTCTTTAATTTCTCATGGGTCTCTAAAAAGATTTGGCAAATTTAGGGGCTGGTACCTATCAGTGTCTGCTATTTGGTGCTGTAGGGTAAATTATGGTTACAGGGTTGAGAGAGTGATTTTTGGTAAGGGCTTGATGGAATGAAATGGGACTAGAGGATTTATCTGCAGATTGCCTTTCTAGTTCAGAGACAAATCAGAGACATTTTCAAAGAAAGAGCAATCTCACCATGTTAAAGAGAGAAAAGATCAATCTTAGATGTCCCCATTTACCCCGACTTTGACAAAAATGTAATATGCTCTGTTCTGACCCAAGACCCATCCTTCCACCGAGCTCACTGCTTAATCCTGCTGGCAATCCAACAAACAAAATGACATCTGGAAACGTTACTCCCTTGTCAGAGTTAATTATAATGCTGTAGTCACTCAGTTAATTGTTAAGAAATTCAACTTGCTAACATTATGGCCCTGGTCCAAAACCGGTGCATTTGTTCTGTCACTTTAGCTCCAATTAAACCTACGCTGAAATTACGCACTTCTTTTCTCACTAGACTATATGTTCCCAGATCTCTTCAAGAATTACTTACTGTTATCTTAACCACTAGAAATGGAGAAGGAAAACTATGGTTGTTGAACATTTCATTATTGTCTATCACCTCTTTAACCTGTTGTCCAATTGATTTATATAGTCTAGGAGTCAGGAGATCAATACGTATAAAATATACCGTTGTTGTGCAGGCTGCGGTAACTCATGTCTCCGATCTGTTTCGGTAAGAGCTTCCACATCACATGTATCATCTACTTAATATAAAAACTTAATGAAGTCTGTTGAGGCCGCAGAAGCCGAAGCCAGTCTTTGGAGAAGGATGATAACACGCTCTTAACTCTCCTCTGAACCGTGGCAGAGTGCATCACTTCTCAGTCTTCACACCAGGGACCCGGCTCCAGGGTCCACCACCATGAATCTTTGGCAATTAGGTAGAGGAATGAGGAGAGGCTCTGGGGGATGGGGGTTCGCTCTTACACCCCGGAGTAGGAGGTGAATATACTCTGAAGACTTCCTGTCACGATGCTCCAGTTACAGGAACACAGGTACGCAGGAACATTCCGTGAGCTTCGATAAATGTGGTGGCCGTTGATTTCGCGTGTGTGCAGTTAGGACGGTTAGCGCTCTGAGGGTCCACGCTCGTCACTGTCAATAAACAAGAGCTGTTTGTCTGTGACCTATTGTTTGCTGATTACAGTGATCGTGTTCATCCTTGAAAAATACAGCAAGTGCCACTCAGACACTGGTAATTATATCACCCAAAAGACTTTTTCTACAGTTTGGCTAGATAACTTTAATACTAAGGTTATCTAGAACCTTAATACTAAGGTAACTTTACCCTAAGGTTATCTAGTCGCCGTCGTTGATTCCGCCACCGCAGATCCTCATGTGACCCTGATAACTCCAAAACTCTTATATGGATCATTTCCAAATTGCTTACCCACATAGTCCGTAATGGGAGGAAGAACTGGATTGATTTTGGGAACAGTCAGTTGTGAAATGCCGACACTAAGGGGAACTTTATCTCAAAAAGTCTTTCAGCGCGTTATTTCTCAACAGTTGACTCAGTTCAAATTTGGTGCATTTAATCGACTTAAGGAGATCTATCTTGGGTTTATCGTATTTTACCCTAATAATTAATATTTTACCCCCTAGAGGGAGCTTTTTGTTTTACAAAGGATACTAATTTTCTGGCATAACTTCCTAACCGTCGATCCAGTTTAGATTTAAAAAAATCTGGAGCATATGAATCCACTTGAGGAGATCCATCTTATTTTACTCTAATCGTTTATACTTTACTCACTAGGGGGAGCTTTTTTACGAAAAACACTGCTTTTTGGCCGTACCTTTACATTTAATTTAAGGAGTTCAATCAGGGGTTTGCTTGAACGACGCAGGGAATTGGGGGGTTTTAAGGGATATACCCTTTCTGTCCGGGAAGACAGCTTAGGTTTGTATCTTTTTTTATTATAAGGTAGTGCAGCGTCAAATCAGTGGTTTTAAACATGGAGATTGGGATATGAGAGATCAATTATAATGCTGTGTTCACACCAAACCCACATTTTGTCCCTTCGCTCTTCTGCTCTAGACCCGCTGCTTTTCTCGCCGGAGTGTCACTTTGGATCATTTGGGTTATTCACGTGAGCCTTCAAAAAACTTTTCTTTACACTATTTCAATCTCAGTCTGCAATTCATCTATTCTAGCTTTGCATTAACGTTTCTTTGTTTTTGTGACATTCCAGATGGTTTTAACTCTTTGAGCCTCTAAAAACACTTTAAACATGAGCAAATACTCCGGATACCCCGCCGGGGTATAAGTGCAATCATTCTCAATTGTGTTTCTAAAAAAAAAGGTTTAATTTAAATATAAAATGCAGAGAATGGTGAATATTCCTCAAATATCTAAAGACATCCTAAACAGAACATCTTTGATGTGTACATGAAAGACTGTGAGGAAATATTGAATAATTCAGAATTATACCCTGGAAATCCTCTTCTGAGACAAAAACCAGTCACAAAATGAGCCTAAATATAAAGTCAACACCGAAATACATCAGATATAATCAAATTATGAGAAATATACCATAATTTAGAGTAGAAGAGTATATTAAAAGCTCTTATACGTCCTATAAATTTAAAAGATGACATAGTGATGCTGCTGTGGAGCCAGGACAATCAGTGCACTATATCAAGAATGAATCCAACACCTAACCCCTATTAGACCAAATGTGGCTGTATAAACAATAGGTCATGGCCTTTTTTCATCATTTCTACAATCTGAAGGTCTTAACCTCTTCCACCACAACGAATCTTGCGTCCTACTTCTACCACAATTGGTCCAGCTCTCTGCCACTCCTATACTTTCAGTTTAATGCATGAATTCTGAGCGAGGTCAGGTAGAGATGTATTTGTGGATAGCAACATGTTTCTTAATAGCCTTAATAAATGCTGCACATGTGTAATTTCACTGTATTCTTTTATCGCCGACAATGCTAAAATGTATCCTTGATTTCTGCGATTGAAGGTAAACAGGCTTTATAGACTGAATTGCAATATGTGACTATTGCACAAGGGCACACCACTAGGTCAATGCTGAGAGGATATATTGTCAACAGAAAGATCAAATTACCGCGGTAAGGTTGCAGAGTGACACCTGCGTCCATGCTTCCAGCATAGCCATTCAATCAAGGATTTTTCCAAAGTGAGACTAAAATGTATTTGAATCTGTTGTTTTCGATCAAGCTCAATGAGGTATTCCCTGAAATATTAAAGAATATGCTGAAAAACACCCTATCTTGCAATGTTAAGTGAAATATTCCAAACCTTTATCCCATTCCTGTAAATATCTGTATATGTCACTGGGCTCCAAGACCCATCCTCCCACTCATGGAATTCTGTTCTGTGGTTTTCGCGTTATCCTGCCGATAAACCAGTAAACAAGTACAGGTGAAGCCTTTCTGAGCGGAAGTAATAATATAGAAATGAATGAGCTTCATGTATCCTCGATGATGCATTTCCATGATAGCTGATAGCTAATAGTAGCTTCCTGGTTGGTTGGTTTCTGTATAAAATACTTAATTACATTGCGGTTTGGCTTTAAGTTTACACAACAATCCCTAGGATCTATTAGGATTTTAGCCAACAACCCAAACGATCCACCCTTTTAGCCGGTGGATTTACTCTTCGGCGTTGATTTTGAAAAGTTTGACTGCCAACTATTGGCCTGATGTGCAAACTACAACATTCTCAATCAATCCTGCGGATCCCTAATATGCATTGCTATAAGAGCATGGAATTTTTCTTCAAACAAAAAGTAAAAAAGTTTACTTTTTAGAAAATAGACTGTTGTCATTAAAAGAGGCCCTAGTGTCGATCTTCACTGAGGCTACACCAAGATCGTGAAGTGAATACGACTAATGCAATTCCCATCACGCCTGAAGGTGAGATACTAGAGGAGGTAGAAAGCTTCACCTACTGAGGCAGGAACAAGGTGGGGCAGATGCTTATATGAGAGCGTGAAAGGACAAAGTAAGGACAACTTCCCGTCAGCTCTAGAACTTCCGGAGCAGCACAAATCTGACAATCCAAACCAAGAATAAGGATCATCCGCCTGTCCTACTGTATGGAGCCAAAATCTGTGGGACCACTGCCGTAAACACTAAGAGAACACAGACATTTTACGGCATCTATCTGACTGTCTGAGAAAGATTCTCAGTCATTTGCTGCCCTGACGCCATAAGTGACCAAGAACTGGCATTGAACAAGACAAAACAACAGCCAAAAAGAAAAAAGGGATCCTACTAAGACAACCATCCCAAAACCAAGATGCAGCATCACAAGACATTCTCTGAGCGGGAGCCCTCAGGTAAAGAAGGAAAAGGTTGAGAATCTGGGTCTGGTTAGCAGATATCAAAAGGATGGGCCATAGCTGGAGTCAGTTAGATTGACTGAATGCCTGGAGAACTCTGGTCGGTGTCCCAGATGGAACGAAAGGTGTAAGTGAGTAAGATAGTAAGTATTGATTCTCTTATCTCGGCAAGAGATCAAATGAGGATAAATCTGACAATGTTGAATATTTCATCTGGAGGGTGACATGCCAAAAGATGTACAGTACTGCTTAAACAACAGAACCACCAAACAGAAGAACGACACACCTATAGAGTCAAAGTCAACACTTTTAAAGAGTCTGTATTGGGTCATGCTACCAGTGTTTGAACGTGTTAGCATAAAGTTTTACAGACTTTCATGTAATACTTGCGATAGTTCAAATTTAACACCTGTCAACACAGTTTAGTATTAAGGTTATTTAGCTAGCCAGGGGGGGAGATAGTCTCTTCCCTCAGAGAACAGTGGTTATATTAAGTTACTGTGGTTACTAGCAGTATTACATCTCTGGTCCTTCACTCACTCTTTGAGACTCCTTACCTTTCCCCACTCACATTTTCAGTGTGGGTGGAGCTTAATGACATCTCTGCAGAGTTGGATCAGCACTAATGAGATCGACTCTGCCAATTAACTCCAACACTGACTCAGAAAGTGTCCAAATGACACTTTTGGGAGCAAAAATCAACTCTGAAAGGTAAAGTCAGGTACGGTAACCATTACTGATTCATTTTGGTGGGACTCTCAAATGGTCTGGTGGGCTGATAGATCCAGAACATCCAGAGGGGGAGAACTCTGTTATCCAAATATATGAATACATCACCACCATGGCCTCTGTCCTAACTTTGTTTTCTACTGGGCCCCCTAAAAACATCTGCTCCAGCGTCCCGTACCTGCACACATACGATGGTGCATCTCAAACTCACTGCCTGTTTAATGCTGCTCTGCTCTGCTGGCCTCATCAGCTCCAGCTTCCCCTCAACCAGTCCAGCACGTTAAAACTTCTTATTAAGGCTGGGTAGCTCCTCCATCTTGGGAGTGATCTGTGATCCACAGCCTGATGGCACATGAGAGGCGAAGAACTTTATAAACGAGACACATCATAAACTGCACAAGGGTTAATTCGTCCGACCCCGAGCAGGGACCTATTTCTGCCAGGTCACAGAGCAGAAATCCACAATCTCCACGAGCAAACATCATGATGCTCATCTTGGCAACGTGATGAATGGGATTAATTACTCTGTGGTGGGGAGGAGACACAGCCTGGAGCTGATCACAAGCACTGTTGTTTTTACACACCAACATGGAGACATAGAAGCATGCAGGCCAGAGCAAGATGCTCCTCGTCCAGCTTTCATGCCTGCTGGAGGCTGAGGGACTCAGAAACTCTCATCGTCCCAGCATCGCCCTGCAAAGGCTGCACAAAGAGCGCGCAGAGGAGGAGCCGCTGTCGTCTGCGCTAACGGTGCGTCTGCCGCTCCAAACGCGGTCAATCTGTAAGGGATGCCGTTTTCCCATCATGCAACCTCCTCCTCACCTCCTCCCCCGCGGCCTCGGATGGATGGATGGCGAGTAAAATGAGAGAGAGGAGGGGGGGATTTCCATTTTCAGACTAATGCAAGCCTCACCGCAGCGTTTTTAGCGCACCACAATAAAACAACACGCTAAAAAGGAGCCCAGACATCTGGCGCACACTCCGGACACAACACAACAGGCAGACATTATTCCCAGAAGGATGACACAGAAATAGCATTTCTCAAGCATAAGCACCGATGGGTGCATGAGGTGTGAAGTGAGGAATGACATTGCGCCTCCTTACTGTGAAACAAATTCCCTCGGGGGGTTTGGAGCTTCCTTTTCCCTCTGGACTCCCCTCCTTTCCGAAGAATTTCCCGAAATTCAGACCATGCAAGGCAGGTAGTCAGTCATTCCAGCCTCCAGCGCGGCGTGTGAAGGAGAAGCCAGCATCCAGAGGAGAGGAGAGGAGGGAGACAGCTGTGGGGAGGGACTGAGAGAGGAAGGAGCGGCCGGGCCGGAGCGCTGCGCACAGGGGAGGAGGCAGTAGTGCTCCCTCTCTCTCCCTCTCTCCCTATTTCTCTCGCTCATCCCCAATCCCTGCCAGACATACTGACAGACGACGTGGGTACCAGTGTCAGCAGCGACACCCACCGGTGATGAGAGGAACTAAGTATGGGGGGTGATTAATGCCAAAGCCGGATGGACGTTGGTTATGTTGATGGCCCAAGACACATCCCATCCACAATGGTTCAAAGAAATGTTCAATAGTTTTAGGATGTTTTCAACCGTCTTTGTTTTGTTAAGACTTTAAGATTATGGATCCGGACCAAAGTGGCAGATTTGAAACCTCTACCTGGACATGATCTGGGACAAACAGCCGTACTTTACTTGAGATGGGGCCACGATTTTTGAATAATTGAATAGTATTTTCTAAATATTGAAGTCTCTGAACTGTCATTTTGTCAGAAAAATGCTTTTGCCTTATTACTACCACCTGCTAGTAACGCAGTACTACCACTAGGAGGCGTCAGTAACACACATACTGGCTATTAGCATCCATGATCATTGAAAGAGGAAGGATTTTGTTTGTTCATGGGTGCTTGCTCATTAATTGTTGTTTGGGGGCGGGGTCGAAGAACAATCAAGTAGTTCGGAGTGACTATCAAAGTAATATTTTCGCTTGAAATGTCAGTCCATTTACTTAACAGAGGCAGTTACTTTTGTACAATCTGCTTTGATGGTCGCCCTCTCTCTCTCTCTCTCTCTCCCTCTTCATGTTTTCAATACAACATCCCACTGTGAGAGAACCCAAAGACCAACAAAAATCAACAACAACAAAAAAGTCATGACTGAAATGTGGCAAAAATACAGCATTGGAGGAGCAGGTGCTCAAAGTTAGAGAGAGGCACACGGGACGACGTTTAAAGACTCCAACCTCATCTTCGGCATAAACCGGTGAATTATGGTGGCACATATTAAACAAATGCAGCATGGAATCCTTCAACAAACCGCATCATAAAATCTCATTCTACCCTGAAATTGCTCATCATTGTGCGAGTGTGTGTGTGTTTTTGAGTGCATGTGCGTGTGTGAGTGTGTGTCTGTGAGTGCATGTGTGTGTGAGTGTGTGTGTGTTTTCTGTCGGCACATATTAAAGATCCCAGAGAAGCATAAATCTTACTTTATATATGGGCATGATTTGACTGGATCGTTGTGGAACTCTTCATAACATCAACTCCCTGTTGGCAATTTTCCCCAGAAATGTCTATGATGTCGTCGGGCTTGACTGGAACTGTAAACCTCTTCTTTGCTGTTTCCTGTGTCTCATTGTCTCCCTCTTTGACTCCAGCCTCTGCCGACATCTCCTTATTTGACGGATCAACAAAGCACAGGTGGTATTTCAGCACAAACGTATTCTTTTATGATCCATCATGATCAACTCCTGTACATAATCAATGGTAAACAAAACCTAAGCAATGAGCATTAGAGAAGAGGCAAACCTTCTTGGATGGATGGATGGATGATAGAACGACAGATGAATGGATGATAGAACGACAGATGAATGGATGAGAGAGAGAGAGAGAGAGAGAGATCTCAAATACTGTACTTAAATACAAATTTTTAGGAACATGTGCCTGATGACAGCTGGGATAGGCTTTGGATAATTAAAATGACCTCAACCATCAACATCTACAGCAATAAAATGCAACACAGGCCTAAACTGTAATGCAGTAATGGTAATCCAAGCATTCTAGTAAAACACTGACAGTGTCGTTTTACCTCGATACTCTCAGTACTCTATTTTACATTAGTTTAGTTTTAAATGAAGGTCTTTTACTTGTAAAGGAGTATTTTCAGTGTGGGATTAGTCACTTTACTCAAGAGAGGGGATGTGAATACTTGGTCCAACACCAAACACAAGCTAGGAGATTCTTTCTGGAAACTTTTTTCGGTGGTAAGCCAGTAACTCCTGACGCCTCCTTTTGGTAGTTTCAGGAAGAAAAATACGTTGTTATCAAAAGTAACCATGCTATAACATCACATTTCCTCTCTCCCGCCATCTTTGAAACATTTTCCTTTGGAAACCTGGCAAGAATAGAATAAAAAATATCTGCACCGGCTAGTCAGACACACACACACACACACACACACACACACACACACACATGCCAAATCAGGACAAAGGCTTCACTAGAGGGAGTTAGAACACAAAAAAAGAGGCTGGAAAAAGTTTGTAACCAAGCTGAGTTCTGGATATCCTCTGACAATTTTCCGCCTATATTTATCTCCCTTTCATTCTATGTCTCTTTCTTTCGCATCCCCTTTGTCTCACATTTTCTTTGTTCAGTCAGCTGTAAGCCATTTCTAAATGCCACAGTCAGCGGCGTCAGCGGCATACCAAGTCTTGCACACATTGTCCTCTCATGCACCGTTTGCTTCACCGCACAAGGAATGACAGCGGAGGCTGCGATCGCGCATTGTAGCCGAAATGTCATCCTTAAATGGAGGGAAGGAGCACAAATTGAATCATCTATGCAAGGCAGAACAATATCCTTAATATTAACCATGCATCCGGAGTTCCCCTGTGAAAAAAAAAGTGCATCATTTATTTTCTGTATCCAGACTGAAAGGATGCAAGAGCTATTCTTAGCACAGCTCTGAGCTATTCTTATCTGCTGCTCTAATGACCTGAAACCTCCACGGGGATCATTAATGTTTCATCCAACCTAATCTAAAAAATGAAGCCCCCTCAAGCAAAGTGCTCGTCTGCTCCCTGTGAAGCAGCCAGGGGTACATCCGTAGGAAGTGTGTGTTGTAGCGCGGAGCTGCTCGCAGGATGTCGGCGCCTGTGTTTAATTCTGCAGGGAGGAGCGCACGCTCATCTACACCTATGTTAACACTGACAAATCTGACAAACACTGGAGACTGTAGTGAGAGCAGGAAGGTGGCGATGAGGTGATTGTGCTGCAGTGGTGAGCCGTAAAGTCTGGCATCCAAAACAAACAGAGCACCCACCCATGCACTCCATGGTGATGATGTCATGCAGGAGAGAGACATGAGGGGAGAGAGAGACAGTGGAATCCATCGTTACAGTCAGTCTGCGCCCACGAAGCACAGGCGAGGTGTCTCGCATGGTCTGGATGCCCTGTTTAAGTTTGCAGCGGTGTATTTGCCTGCCACCTGTGTCTGCTGCCACCTGTGTCTCATTGTTCCTGATCTTCCTCCCGTATTTGTTTGCCTTTGTTTAGCTCCCTCTGATTTTTCCACTGCTCAATCCTGGCTTCATCTACCTTTTGGATTGTCCCTGTTCCCGGATTTTTGATTTGTTGCTTGGAGCGTTGGATTACCTGTCCAACATTCCCCCTCCGTTTTCATCTTATTTCCTGTCGTATCCCCGAACGCCGCCTCCTGTCCTGAGTCCTGACTCGTCTGCATTTGGGTCTGAGTCTTTGAATGTAACATGCCATCCATTCATCCATACATAAACATTCATAGGGCATTAACTATGAAGGGGAGAACCATGGTAGTAATCATCGTCTATGGCATTTCCCTATCTGACATGCCACAGCGGATCGTCCGTCACGTTCCACATATTGATTTGGTAAAAGCTTTACGCCGGATGTCCTTCCTGATGCAACCCTCCCCATTTATCCGGGCTTGACACCGGCACCAGAAGTACACTGATGTTTGACCCGTTTGTGGCTGGGCTGTGAGAACAATGGTAGTTCGTTGTTTAGATGTTTTCTTTTAAGGCAAAATCCAAACATGCTTGAAAACAACTAGGCCTACGCTGTTGTCCCCGACAGCAGGGCTATATTGTTGAAAAGTCCCTAATCCGGTGGGCCGACAAACAATCCCCCTCATTGATTCCCAAAAAATTAAATGTGGTGTTTTTCGAAGAAAAAGAGGAAAAATAAGATATTTACGAGTTGGACCTCCTTGGGTCGATTCACATGTACCACATTTGAACTAAATTGGCCCAAAAGTTAGAATGTTATGTCCATAAAACAGTGTCTTTCATAAAAACGCTCCCCCAGTTCCTCCACCTCTCAGAGGTGAAGGAACTGGGGGAGCTGGAGACTGATCAGACAGATCAGTCTCCAGCCGGAGAGTCTGGTCACCATCAGTTCTCATCTCCAGCGGCCCACCCTCAGGGGAATTCAACCACTTTCATACCTGATCATTCGTCTCTGAGTCTGCTTTTATCCCCTAAGATGATTTACGGGACTTCTTTGAACAGTAAAAAAAATATACAAAGTCTCTTACTTTCTCTTGCAATTCTATCTTCCTTTCCTTTCACGGACCAAGGCTCTGATCAAAGAGCCAGACCTTGGTCAGACAAAAAGATGTGGTTCCAGAAGGGAAAAGAAAATTCTCATGTTTCCCTGCAATCCGATGTCCAATACTTGTAGAGTCACGGCTCTTGTGCCTCTGGTAGGATGCTAAAGCTTCTCTATTCAATTAGCCACCTGGAAAATCATCATTCAGTCTCTCCAGGAAGATGAGAGCTCAAAGTAGGGACTGCTCTCAGAATGTATGTTAGATATCTGAACCGCAACAATGGACCACCATTAAGACTGTTAGAAATGGAGATACTTAAGAACTGCTATGGTATAACTCAAGTAGGCTCAAGGAGACGAACATCCATCTTCACTCACTGATGAAACTGAATTATGACTTAGATTGTGCTCAAAGAAAATGGTTTATAACGTGCTCTCTTTCTTTATAAGTGATTTAAACGCTGCGGAACACATCAGAGCCCCCTCGGATGGAGGGAAAGGAAGAGCAGAAACGGCTCTGGGAAAACCTTTTCTTTAACTCCAACATACAGTCTCCTCTATTCCTACTGTAATGGTTGTTAATTTCATATCTCTGCAGGTTTTATTCTGCAGCAGTCTTAGTTCTGTGGCGAAGACATGGGTTACGGAGAGAGACTGTGCGTCTAAAAGAAGGGGGATTACAAAGACGTAAAGCACAGCAGTGCAGCGAGTCTGTGTAGTGAGCCTGGTCTCTGTGGATCCTGTCACCAGCACAGATCTGAAGTAGGAGAAGCACTTCATACGTTCTAGGGCTTGTGGGAGCGAGCTGATCTCCACACTCTGACACCGATCAGATTCTCTTTCAGAATCTCCAGAGTATATCGAGCTGAAACGTTCAGCACGAAGCTGAGGGGATGTTTCCACAGTCCGAGATTCTGGTTTGAGCTGAGTCTCTATAGGTCAACTCGTATGCTTGGTTATTTTTCATTCCTGAGAAGGAGATTCAAACCATCTTCCTGACCAGTCAAAGGATGGCGTCCAGAATATGTGAAAATAAAGTCCTGTAGTATCTGTTGATCAGATGGTGAGATGATGTGGGGGTCGTCTGTGTTCATAGGTTACTGAGATGGTGGCGGATGTAGTTACAGAGGTGATTCAGACATCTGCATGAACACAAGGTGGAAAGGCAGGACAGGGTTTTGTAAGTTTTGATGGTGTATCAGGTGTGGGACTCCGCTAATAACAGGTAAAAGCTAACTTTAAGAAGAGGAGATTCAACTGAAAACATCTTCTTCCTCCTCCTCACCCTTAAAGGAGAGGTTGAGATCAGCAGTCATATTAAAAGGAGTGAGTTTCTTTAAACAGAAACTCTGAGTTTTGTTAACCTTAAGATTATAAAAAACTCTGGGTTTTCCATCCCAGATAGCACGTTAAGTTTAACTCTGACTCAGTTACCATGGTAACTTACTCTGTGAACCTAAACTGCTCACTGGCAGGTGATTGTTCCCAACTCCTCCCCCTTTTGAGGCTGAGCAGGGCTGTCAGATGTGGGCGTGTCCGTTTCTCATTTGTCATATTATAGATTTATGTTGATAGAGGCGTTTGG